>JAIUZE010007491.1:0-25656 GCA_022085475.1 Heliosperma pusillum | reverse complement strand
AAAACTTGATTTTCCATAATTAAAGTGTTGAAAACGATTTTGTCGGAATTGAAAATAAACCGTACTTGAAGATGGAGAGCGAAGAGGAGATTCTAGAAATATAAGTTAGGACGGATTTGAATAAGAAATGAAGGGTTTGTGACGATTTTGCTCAAGAACGACGAAGAACGATGAAGAACGATGAAGAACACCAAGAACGATTTTGATTATATTAAAGAAAGTATTAATTAGATATTAAGTTGATTTAATGTAAAATGAAAAGATAAGTAGTGAATTAGAGTGGAGGAGTGCCGTGTAAATATAGAGGAATTATGGAGTCGGGTTTTGAAATTGTTGTTACGGGATTGACTCGGGTTTTATAATCATATTATGGTAATTGTTTAGATATAATTAGATATTAAGTTAATTAAATCAAATATCTAGATGTTATTTAGATATTATGTTATTGTAATGAAAAGAAAGAAAATATCTAGTCCTATGAGAGGGGAAAGAGCCGTGTGATTGTAGAAGAAAATGGGTCTGTTTTTAAGCGATTTGCGTAATTTAAGTTGACGGATCGATAAAGTTACAAATATCTTAGATATTCGTATTAGTTTAATCAAAAGAATTAAAAGATCCAAAGTGAGTGGAAAAAGGTGACATGGGGCGTGTGACTCATGCCAAAGTCGGGTTTCGGGTTTGTTTCGGGATTTAAGTTGACTCGGGAATAGTTAAATGACGTTTGGGGTTAAACCGTAAAACCTTCTCTTTAATTCCGAATAAACTCAAAATAATTTTATTAAATTATCATAAATTCAAATAAATCTTAATAAATTAAAATAAATTAAATTTATTATTTTTCAAATATAATTTCCGTCTTTCAAATTACGGGTTGTTACAAAGTGGGTCTTAAACAGAAACTCCAGAGACTTGATACCATTTCCCAGACTGCCTTGGCTCATACTGCAGAGTCTTGTCGGGAATGGGCCACTAGGTGGGTTCAAAGGAACATGTGGTTCATAACCGTTCCAGTTGGCTTGTTATGGGTATCTTGCTCATATTTGAAATGGAGAAAGGCTAGTACTCCTGAGGAACGTAAGAAACTGAGAAAACACGAGCCTGTGGATTACAAAATCCGCGAGGCGGCTAAAGAGAAAGAAAAGTATCTGACGGAAGGGGAAGAAGAAGCTGGGTTCCTAGTGTAACACCCCAGATTTTATAATAATGAATAATTTACTAAAGTCGTAACTTTTATAAATTCGTCGTCTACTTTTATGAGTTAAAATATTTTAGGTCGATAATTTATGATTTCGTGGCTTTAAATTAATGTTAAATAGGATTTAGTTTAGTTGGGTAGAAACCGTCGCTTTTCAGTCCGATATGAGTTCATAATCGGATTTTACGCGAAAATCCAAGGGAGTCGACCCGATATGAAATTTGGGCCTTCTATTACTCACCTTCTCAAATAAACTCATTTATCCCTCCTCCTTCCTTCTTAAATTTCAGCAAACATATTCCTTCTTCTTGTTCTTCCTCAACACAAAACACCATTAAACCTTCATAACTTCCTAAACTTAAGACGGAAGCCATTCCTCCGTCTCTCAACGAAACTTGACGATTTTTATATAAATCTTCTCCTCTCATCTTCCTCTTCCTTTTCATAACATAAAATACCCATTCACTCCAACATTTTATAAAACCCATTTTCTAGATCTATACTTAAGATGGGCATAACTTTTTCGTTTCTTAACGTAATTCGATTCCGTTTAATGTTTCGGAATTCTCTCACCGTCCTCTTTATTTCTAACCAATAAAATATCAAAACTTTTAATATTCTTTTAAGACCGATTTTCATAAATTTCGGTTTGGACTCCTACTATATTATTTATCGATAAAATGGTGGGTTTTGAAGATTTTGGGTCAAGGAATTCATGTGGGTTGATGGTTAGCTTGGGAATCAAGGATTTGAAGTGCTAATCGAGGTAAACGTGATGGGTTACTCGATATCTTTGTGTGTTTTATGTGTTAATTATAGCTTTTACTAGTGAAATATTAGTTCTTTGTGTTATCCTCATATGAATATGTGTTAATTGTTCATTCATATGTGCAAATCCATCTCATATGTTTATTTTATACTAACCTTATGCTATGTTACATTTATGTTGTTGATTTTGTCTACTTACCATTGTTAAAACTCTAGTTGGATGATAAATGTTATCTTTTGTTGTCTTAATTGACCATATGTAATGATTGGGCATGATTACATTACATTTAATATGGTTTGATGATGATAAATGATGATCGAATTAATGGGTACAAAAAGAATTGAAGTTATTGTTGTTGTTGAGGTGTTTTTCGTGCAATGTGGCCCCAACAGGGTACCCGGTCGCCCCCCTCCCCCACCGGCTGTGAAACACCCTCAAATTTGCGGAAAGAAAAAAAATAATTTAAATAAATAAAAGATGAGAATATGTTTCTAATAGGTTCACTTTAGTGAAAATCGGTAAATTTTAAAACCGGAACCTACTATTAAATATATTCATCATAACAAAGGTGTCTTAGAGAAAAAGGTTCATAACAAAAGGAAATAATATTATACATAAGAATTATCCAAAACGGGAGACATGTTTCCGGTATAAATACGGAAATAAAAGAGTGTATAATAATATACAATCCTAAGAACCGAATATAAGTCCAAGGTAATACTTCACTCGCTAGCTCGTCAATGTACCCAAGTATGCATCACAAACCTGCCAACCGCATTAAATATAAACACGGAAGCCATAGTCAGTGGGAAGTAACTCCGAGTTTTCCCAGCCACGAAATGTCGAGTTTAATAAAACATGAATAACATAAAAGAGATGTATATGGAAAATACAAAACCTTAACATATACGATATGCTTTTCATGTTATAAAACAATTAACTAACATATAACCTATCATATGAAAGCTATCATGTGAATCTGTTAACAACCTATAACACGAGTTAGGGAAGCTGGTATGCTGGCTCAGAGGTTACATTTAAAACATGGCCCTGATACACTCAAACCCTAATCATACAAGATATCATGTGAATCAGTTAACATCCGGTAATCCAAACTCTATCAACCTTAGCCGGCTTGCATCTCACCTTCTAAGATTCATAGAATCATCAAACAACATCCGTTTTTAACAACCAATTCAACCATCATTCATACAAAAATCATGGTTATGAATAAATCATCCAAATATGTCAAGAACACTAAACATATCAAAAATTCATACAACATAATTAAAATAACAACTTATCATGTTACTAGTTAAAAACCGTAAATAACAATAACATGAACAAAAACAAAAGGTATGTAACATAAATTCGTCGAGTAACTCGGAATTGTTACCTTAGCTAGCACAAAATCAATTAGCACCAAAATAAGAAGTAAAAACCCGTCTACTAATCTTCTTCTAAAATATACGAGTCACCAAACTCGTCTTCAAAATCTTCTCCTATAAGAAATGACAAGAATAACATTATTAGAATTAAAACTTGAATTTCAACAATTAAAGTGTTGAAAACGATTTTGTCGGAATTGGATATAAAACATACGTGGAGATGAAGAGCGGAGAGGAGACTCTAGAAATATAAGTTAGGACGGATTTGAACAAGTAAAGAAGGTTTTATGACGATTTTGCTCAAGAACGATGAAGAACGACGAAGAACGATGAAGAACAACAAGAACGATTAAAGAAAGTATTAAAAAGGTATTAAGTTGATTTAGTGTAAAATGAAAAGATAAGTAGTGAATTAGAGTGGGGTGTGTGCCGTGTAGATATAGAGGAATTAATGAGTCGGGTTTTGAAATTGTTGTTACGGGATTGACTCGGGTTTTATAATTATATTATGGTAATTAATTAGATATTATTAGATATTAAGTTAATTAAATCAAATCTCTAGATATTATTTAGATATTATGTTATTGTAATCAAAAGAAAGAAAATATCAAGTCCTATGAGAGGAAAAGGAGCCGTGTGAAATGAGAAGAAAATGGGTCTGTTTTTAAGCGATTCGCGAAATTTAAGTTGACGGATCGATAAAGTTACAAATATCTTAGATATTCGTATTAGTTTAATCGAAAGAATTAAAAGATCTAAAGTGAGTGGAAAAAGATGACATGGGGGCGTGTGACTCATGCCAAAGTCGGGTTTCGAGTTTGTTTCGGGATTTAAGTTGACTCGGGAATAGTTAAATGACGTTCGGGGTTAAACCGTAAAACCTTCTCTTAAATTCCGAATAAATTCAAAATAATTATATTAAATTATCATAAATTCAAATAAATCTTAATAAAAATAAATTAAATTTATTATTTTTCAAATATAATTTCGGTCTTTCAATTTACGGGGTGAGTCGGAAAAGTCAACGAAAGTCAAAGTTGACTTAAAAACGGGATTCTCATGGAATCTCGCAGAAATTCCAAATACGAACTCGGAAATTCAAAATTCGACTGGAAACAATAAATTCCAATTTAAAAACTTAAATATGCTGAAAAGTATCCGTAATATTTTCACTAGAAAAATAGGGTACTTTTCGGGTTGTTACAGTACAAGTGGGGGGATGCATTTGTCCACCACTAGGGATGTCAATGGGGCAGGGTGGGTGCGGAGGATGGGTAACCCACACCCGCATCCGCGAACTATAAAGCGTACCCACACCCGCCCCACGACCCGTGCGGGTTGAACTTTTCAAACCCGCACCCGCCCCGCGGGGATTCGCTAACCCGCCAAATTACCTTTCTCCTCATAAATTTTTTTTTTTTAAAACAAATCATGAATCTAAACATATTAAGTTTCGTACGACTTATACAAGTAGTATCCGGAAAGTGGTATGAAATAATTTCACATTCAATTAACTAATACATAAGCTACCAAACAAGTCTATTTTATCTTTTTAAAATAATCATTTTTTTAAAATAATCATTTTTTTTAAAAATAATCATTTTTTTTCTAAAATTTTACTAAACTAGATGTATACTATAGGTGAGCCGGAGATCATTAAGGCGGGTAGAAGCGGGGCGGGCACATGCGAGGCGGGTGGCGTGGGGCGGAGTGGGGCGGGGTGGGTGCGGAGCGGGTCTCATGTGATACCCGCACCCGCCCCACACCCGCGACGAATGTCACTTTTGATACCCACTGTGACACCCTCAAATTTGCAGAAAGATAAACAAGTAATCTAAATAAATAAAAGATGAGAATACGTTTCTAATAGGTTCACTTTAGTGAAAATCGGTAAATTTGAAAACCGGAACCTACTATTAAATATATTCATCATAACAAAGGTGTCATAAATAAAAAGGTTCATAACAAAAGGAAAATAATTTTATACATAAGAATTATCCAAAACGGGAGACATATCTCCCGTAAAAATACGGAAATAAAAGAGTGTATAATAATATACAATCTAAGAACCGAATATAGGTCCAAGGTAAATACTTCGCTCGCTAGCTCGTCAATGTACCCAAGTATGCATCACAAACCTGCCAACCGCATTAAATATAAACACGGAAGCCACAGTCAGTGGGGAGTAACTCCGAGTTCTCCCAGCCACGAAATGTCGAGTTTAATAAAACATGAATAACATAAAAGACATGTATATGGAAAATACAAAACTTAACATATACGATATGCTTTTCATGTTATGAAACAAATAACTAACATATAACCTATCATATGAAAGCTATCATGTGAATCCGATAATAAAATATAACTCGAGGTAGGGAAGATGGTATGCTGGCTCAGCGGTTACCATGTAACATGGCCCTGATACACTCAAACCCTAATCAACACGTAATCATGTGAATCAGTTAACAATCGGTAATCCAAACTCTATCAATCTTAGCCGGCTTGCATCTCACCTTCTAAAACTCATAGAATCATACAAAAATGAAAGACCAATCCTTCTATAAACAGGCATAAGTTCCTAGTACCGTCCATAGTCGATTGTAACTCGAGGCTATACCCCAAGGTAGGAAAACATCCTAGTCCTAGACTGATCAGACCTAGCGACAACAGCTATTCCATTCCCCGTCTCATGACATAACCGTACACAAGAAACTCTGCTAGGCGACCCCCTAAGCAGAGATGGCTAGTACTTAAGCTGGCTCCCGTCCCAAAGCGGAACTCTTAGGATGCCATGCCCCGACTTGGGGATAAGCCCCCCAGGCCCGGGACACAAAAGCTATCAAGCAGTGAACTCCATAGGCTCGTTAAAGATAGTACGGGCCTATCAATGTCATGGTCCAAGATACTCATTTAGAATTAGAATGGTCAAGACGCCATATACTCATAATTCTCTATGGGTACTTAGTGAACACGACACCAACCATATAATAAAACAGTCACGGGAAAAACATCCTATCATGTGACTAATTTCATATAAATAATAACCAAATATCATATCGCCTCATATCTACTAAGGCTAATTCAATAATCAAATAAAACCTTACTTGAAGACAAATCCCCGACCCTAGTCCCGCGCCGGGTCATCAGTCAAATCGGGGCTGACTAGATCTTAGTTTGACCAAACCCGTTGGATCAAACCGGCTAGAAACAGAGTCTTTATCACATAGAAATAAAATCAACATATTCATTACATGTTATTTTAATAAAACTTCTAACATGTGAAATATTCAATCTTACGTAAAACCCCGCTTGACTTAAATGGATATCAAAATAAACTACGATCTCGTCTTATAATTTCTAACAGGTGAGAAATAATAATTTTACGAAAAACCTTTTTAATTAAATATTTTACTTATTAATATTTCCCACTTGCTAAATATTACAAAACACGATAAAAATGACGATAACTCAAAAACCGTCACAAGTCCCAAAGTGGGACCCACGGGCTGAGTTGGACCGGACCCCACCTGGGCCTGGATGGGCCCCACGGCCTGTTTTGGGCAAAATGGGCTGTTTTGGCTTTTTTAACGGTTTTACTAAAAACCGGTTCTAATTATTTCCCGCATGCTTTAACATCATTAAAACCCGTCAAAACAACAATTAAACAATCAAACATTGACACAACCCAAAGACCAAAACCCGGACCCACCATAGACCAACCCAGACCGGCTGGACCGGCCTGAACCGGTCTGACCAGCCTGAACCGGCCGGTTCACAGACCACCATACCCGGCCACCTCCACGGCCACAACAACCACCACCCCAATTAAATCCTAACATGTTTTTAATTAACAAACATCCATTTTTAAACATCCAATTCAACCATCAATCATACAAAAATCATGATTATAATTAAATCATACTAACATGTCTAGAACACTAACATATTTAAAATTCCATACAACATATAAATCATACTACTTAACATGTTACTACTAAAAATCATTAGTAACCATAATATGAACTAAAACCTAAGAAACTAAGGCTATGTGACATTATATCGTCGAGTAACTCGGAATCGTTACCTTAGCTTAGCTAAAATCAAGTAGCACCAAAATAATAAGAACCAAGAAAATAAGAAACTCGTCTTCTAATCATCTCCTAAAATATATGAGTCACCAAACTCGTCTTCAAAATCTTCCCCTATAAGAAATGACAAGAAAAACATTATTAGATCTTAAACTTAATTTTCCATAATTAAATGTTGAAAACGATTTTGACGGAATTGAAAATAAACCGTACTAGAAGATGGAGAGCGAAGAGGAGATTCTAGAAATATAAGTTAGGACGGATTTAATTAAGAAATGAAGGTTTTATGAAGGTTTTGCTCAAGAACGATGAAGAACGGATGAAGAACGCGAAGAACGCTCAAGAACGAGTAAAGAAAGTGATATTTTGATCTTAATTTGATTTGTTGAAAAATGAAAAGTTGTTTGTGAGTAAAGTGGAGTGTGTGAGCCGTGAGTTTATAGAGCAAAATAGTGAGTTGGGTTTGAAATTGTTGTTATGGAATTGACCAGGTATAATAATTATATTACCGTAATTAATTAGATATTAAGTTAATTGAATTAAATATCAAGATATTATGTTATTATAATGAAAAGAAATAAAATATCAAGGCTAAGAGAGGAAGAAAAACCGTGTGGTATGGGTGATATAGGGTCAGTTTTGTAAACGATTTGCGTAATTTTCGTTAACTGATCGATAAAGTAAATAAATATCTAGATATTATTATTAGTTTAATCAAAAGAATTAAACTATCTCATGTGAGTGGAAAACGATGACATGGGCGCGTGACTCATGCCAAAGTCGAGTTTAGATTTTGTTGCGCGCATTACGATGCGTCGGGAATAGTTAAATGACGTTTGGTTAAAAACCGTAAACGTTATTCTTTAAATTCCGAATAAATTCAAAATAATTATATTAAATTATGATAAATCTTAATAAATCTAAATAAAAATAAATCAAAAATATTATTTTTTTAAATAAAATTTCGGTCTTCATACTTATGAGACGAGGCGGGAAAAGTCAACGGAAGTCAAAGTTGACTGAAAAGTCGAAAAAAATCGAAGATGACTTAAAAGTCAAGAAAAGTTTAGGACGACTTAAAAGTCAAGAAAAAGTCAATGACGACTTTCAAAAAGTCAAGGAAAAGTCAAAGACGACTTAAAAGTCAAGAAAAGTCAAAGACGACTTAAAAGTCAAGAAAAGTCAAAGATGACTAAAAACGGTCTTTTCATGTAATCCCTCAAAAATTCCAAATACGAACGCGGAATTTCAAAATAAGACTCGGAACTAAAATTCCTATTTTAAAAACTTTAGTTCTACTGAAAAGTGTTAGTAAATATTTTCACTAGGAAAAATTGGGTACTTTTCGGGTTGTTACATGCATGCTACAAGCTAGCTCTAATACCACATGAAAGTTCATAGACCCTAATTAGACTCCTCTAATTAGTTACTAAATTACTTGTTAATTTAGTGTTTAATAAAGATCTATGTAACATGCATGCAAATTAAAATGCATAATAAAAATAAGAAGAAATTTCCTTAGATTGGGAAATTTCGGTTTATATGGGCACAACAAGAAACACCTTTCTTGTTGATCTTGAGCTAGAAAGAAAACGATGACCCTCCTTGTAATCTTCAAGTTAGAAGATCTCCTTCAAGATGCACCCAAGAGAAAATCCAAACTAATCACTTAGTTTTTGACTAGAAAACACAAGTGAAAATATGAACTAATATTAGATTTATTACTACTCTAGTAATAGGAAAAATATTAGTGTTTGAGAGTGCAGCAGGAGCTGGGGCACAGGGCAGGGCAGAATTCAACACTAGGGACAGGGGGCAGGCCAAGGGGGATCAAGGGGTGAGCATTGGCAACCAAGGGGAGGTCTACATGGGTATCCAAGGGTCAATCTGGGGGCAAGGGATGGGTAACAAAAGGGGAAGCTGCAAGCTGAGCAATGTTGGCCAGGACACGAGCCAGGACACGAGCCAAGACACGAGCCAAGCAAGCCAAAGAAAAGCCCACCAACACCCCACCACAATATCACAAAAACAGCCTACACCAGTCACTTGGGGAAGGCATAACTACCACCACACTCTGAACCACCAGCTACCACCAAGCCCAGCTAAAACCTTACCCACCTAGGTCCAAAAAAGTCATAGGGAACCAGTTCCAAAACACAACACAACTACCCTAAAAATCCAAATCAAAACAGCCTACCTAAAGCATAAAGCATAAAGCATAAAGCAGTCTTTCCATTTCTAGCTAAAAACTGAAAGACTATCTCCAAAAGTCTTTCCTTGTCTTCCCTACTATTAGAACTACTGCAGAAGAAGGTCAAGGAGCATTGATGAGCCTCGTCCACAAGTTCCAAGCCAACACCAGGCAACAAGCACAACCTGGAGCATGTCATTGTCAAATGTCTGCATTTTGTCTGTTTTATTGTTTTTCTTTTAGCATTAGCAGTCTGTATTTCTAGCCAGTATTTTGTCATCTTTTAATAGTTAATCTTGGCCCTTAGATGATACTCTAGGGTTGTAATAACATCCAGCATTGAGGCCTATATAAGGACCCGTGCTCTTTTGTACAAGGCAGTTGATTATTGAATGAAAAAACTGAGCATTGTTCTCATTTCTAAAATCTTTCCAACTTATGCATTGTCTTGGTTGAAAGTCAGGCCAGATAACTTCCTGTGCGAGGCTGTGGTTGTTGATCTAAGTCTGTGGCAAGTTAAGATATCCCTGTGCATAGACTGTGGGGTGTTTTGCTTGTTGTTTAGTTCAAGTCTGCTTACCTGTGCTTGGCTGTGGTAAGGAGCCTTAACTAGTCTAGTTTGTTGTTTGATTCCCTGTGTTGAGCTGTGGGAGTTGAGTAACATCCATGTCCAGTGCTAGATAGGAGTCTAGGGTCCAATTCCTAACACACCCCTAATATCACTGCAGAGAGTTTTAGAGAGATGAGGATTTTAGAGTGATAAGCATGCAAAATAAGAATGAACTAGTATTCAAAATGAACAACAATTTTGTCCATATAAAGGACACATATGGTCCGGCCATGTGAGCCTTAGTGGCCCCTTATTTTGCTTAAAATAATCTCATGCAAATTAGTTGAGTGTAGGAGTGAATAAGAATATGATCATGTGTCATAAACATGACATGATCACATGTTGTAGTGTGATACAAGAAACAACAACCATCATGTTATTTCACTACATGATTTCGGCCCCCACTATTGTCATGTGGTCCATTTTGATTTTTAATATTTGTCCCACAAATACTTATAATCATATGCTTAATTATCTTGTATAATTAAGGGTTAATTTGATCATATAACAATTATATGATTCAAATTAATAAATAATATACACTTAACTTTTAAGTGATTTTTTACCATTATAAGAATATATAATGGGTTCCACAATGCTTAGTTAATTTATTTACAACTCCTTGTAAATATAATTACTAATCACCTCTTACCTCAAAGTATATGCATAACCTCAACAATTTAATGGAATTAACATTAGTCCTAAATTAATCTTATTCAATAGTATTAAAAATAAACCCGTAAAATTTATTCAGTCAATTATTGTATAATTGACTAATAAACTTATCCGGAATGAGTTCGTAACTCAATTTCCAATAATTAACTCTCGTAACTAAACATATATCAAATATATATATAAAGTACTAATTAATATGTATCGTATACAAATAATTAGATTTCTGTTTGGGTCTCATCCTATAGGTTTGACCGAAAGGGGTCAGTTGATTACCGCCGTCATACGACAATAACGTCTAACTCTAGTCAGCTGACCGTTATCGATTTACGTTAATCAACTGACGTGGAGTATCAAAATACTAGTCATCCCACTAATATTCCAAAATGAGATTTATAATATAAATGCACTATTGTGGAGGACACTTGCTCCAACATGAAGCTGAGGTTGTTCAAGAGCTCATGGGTGATGAGCTTGTGTTCATCCTCCTGACAAAAGAAGTTCTCCTACCCCAAGAAAGCATTCCAGCTGAGGTCCACCAGGTACTGAGAGCCTATGGAGATGTGTTTCCTGCTGAACTACCTAGTGGGCTGCCCCCACTCAGGGGGATATAACACCATATTGATCTCATTCCTGGAGCAATGCTGCCCAATAAGCCTGCCAACAGAAGTGATCCAAAGGCAACTCAGGAACTACAAGCTCAAGTTAGTGACCTACTCAGAAAAGGCTTTGTGAGGGAGTCCCTCAGTCCATGTGCAGTTCCTGCCTTGCTAGTGCTTAAGAAGGATGGGTCTTGGAGGATGTGCATAGACAGTAGGGCTATCAACAATATCATCATCAAATACAGGTTCCCTATACCAAGATTGAATGATATCTTAGATGAGCTGAGTGGAGCTCAGGTCTTCTCCAAGATTGATTTAAGACAAGGGTACCACCAGGTGAGGATCAGGGCTGGGGATGAGTGGAAGACAGCCTTTAAGACCAAGCATGGGTTGTATGAATGGCTGGTAATGCCCTTTGGGGTGTCTAATGCCCCAAGCACCTTTATGAGATTGATGACTGAGGTATTGAGGCTCTATCTAGGGAAGTTCGTTGTTGTGTATTTTGATGATATCTTGGTATACAGTCCTTCAGCAGAAGAACACCTTCATCACTTGAAATTGTTGTTTGATGTCTTGAGGAAGCATAAGCTATTTGGCAAGATGATGAAATGTACTTTTATGCAGGAAGAGGTTCAATTCCTAGGATTTATCATACCCAAGGAAGGGGTAGCTGTTGATCAAGACAAGGTGAAGGCAATTAGGGAGTGGCAGGTCCCTAAGACTATAACTGAGGTGAGGAGTTTCCATGGGCTGGCCTCCTTCTACAGAAGGTTCATTAAGAGGTTCAGTTCCATTATGGCTCCCTTGACTGAATGTATGAGAAAAGGAGAATTCAGGTGGAATGACAAGGCTGAGAGGTCTTTTAACATCATCAAGGACCTCTTGTGTGAGTCTCCTGTCCTTGTTCTCCCTGACTTCAACAAGCTATTTGAAGTGGAGTGTGATGCCAGTGGTATAGGCATTGGTGCTGTCTTAACACAAGAACAAAAGCCTGTGGCATACTTTAGTGAGAAGTTGAGTGGTGCTAAGCTCAACTATTCAACATATGACAAAGAGTTCTATGCAATAGTGAGGGCTTTGTACCATTGGGGTCATTATCTGAAGCCCAAGCCTTTTGTGTTGCACTCTGATCATCAGGCACTCAAGTACATCAATGGGCAGCACAAGTTGAATACTAGGCATGCTAAGTGGGTGGATTTCTTGTAGTCCTTCTCATTCTCCAGCAAGTACATTGAAGGCAAGAACAATGTGGTGGCAGATGCCTTATCAAGGAGAACCATGATGCTGACCTTCATGGAACAAAGGGTACTTGGGTTTGAGCACATGAAGGAGCTGTACAGGGAGGATCCTGACTTTAAGGAGGACTGGGTGGCAAGACTGGAAGGCATTACTAAGAGTGGAAGTAGATAATGGGAGAAGGAAGGGTTCTTGTTCCTAGGGAACAAATTGTGTGTACCAAAGGGTCCTTACAGGGGGATGCTAGTGAAGGAAGTACACTCAAATGGCCTTGCTGGTCACTTTGGAATCCAGAAAACTTATGACATGCTGCAGGAACAATTTTATTGGCCAAAAATGTTGGGAGATGTTCAGGATGTGACAAGGAGGTGCAGTGCTTGCTAGAAGTCCAAGTCATTCTTCCAGACATGGGCCTACACCCCCTTACCAGTTCCAGATAAGCCTTGGGAGGATGTTAGTATGGATTTTATTGTGGCTCTTCCTAGGACACAAAGGGGCAAGGACTCAATCATGGTGGTTGTAGACAGATTTAGCAAAATGGCACATTTTGTTGCCTGCAAGAAGACTGAGAATGCCATGGGGGTTGCAGACCTATACTTCAAGGAGATTGTCAAACTCCATGGGGTACCAAGGACCATAGTATCTAACATGGACTCTAAGTTCATGAGTCACTTCTGGAGGACACTTTGGAAGCTGCTAGGGACCAGGCTCCTATTCAGCACCTCTCACCACCCTCAAACTGATGGGCAGACAGAGGTAACAAACAAGACATTGGGCAGGATCCTCAGATGTATCATCTCCAAGTCCTTGAAGGATTGGGATCTAAAGCTGGCTCAAGCAGAATTTGCATTCAATAGAGCCCCCTCCACCAGCACAGGTAAAAGCCCCTTTGAAGTTGTTTATGGCACTGACCCCTTGATGCCAACAGACCTTGTACCAGTAGCAAGGAAGGTAGTGCCCTATGACGCAAAGACCAGAGTGGAGCAGATGATGCAGATACATGCCAAGGTGAAGCAACAAATTGAGAAGTCAAACTCCATATCGTATATCAAATAAAAGCCAACTGTTGTAAATGTGCTTTGATGTGGTTGAAAAGAAATAGCAGACAAAAATATTAAGATCCGAAGGTTAGTCAAATGGCTCAGTTTGACTTGACAAAGACAAAACCATATCGTATAAGGTTCTGTTTCTCTATTTAACAACACCTTATCTCATAATACGTGTTAGAGAAGTTAACTCGTGAAACTATTTCACAATACTTTTGGTGAAAATCAAAGTCAATACTTAGATATTTTAGTTACGATTTGGTCGTAAGTCCTTGATCTAATACTCTTGGTGGTTAACTACTTCACATTGAAGCTCTTTGAACTTTTCAAAGAATTTCTCATAGCACCTCATTAAGTAGAATCAAATATAATATCTACTTAAATCGTTGGTAAATAAAGTGAAATACTCATAACCATCTCTGGTTGTGTTTGTTATTGGACCACGCATATTCTTATGTAATAGGGCCAATAACTCACTAGTTCGATTTCCTTTTATATAAAAAGGGCACGAATCATCTTGCCTTGAATACAAGATTCGCACACACCATAAGATTCAAAATCAGATGGTTTAGGGATAGTTGTCAATACTAACCTCTTAATGTGCTACACAATCCAGAATTAAGATTAGATTAGGGTCACCAATTTTGAGCCTTTTACAATCTATATGACAAGTAATTACTAGTTTAGGTCAAGAATATAATTACCTTTGATTGGTATGGGATAACCATTGACCAAGTATAGGCATAAAAGGATACAACGCTTGTTCTATTCACAAAAAGTGAAACACTTGTGTCGTACACTTAAGTGGATACTATATTCTTTATTTAGAGATCATGTACATAACAACGTTTATTAAAGTACACCTCTAAATCCAAAACTTAGATTGATCACATTATAACTTTTATATGTCTCTATAGAAATAAAACTACTATAGTTATATTTCCCTTGTACGTCGACATTTAATCATGGTTAGTCGTCGTACGATTTATTATATGCATTGAATACATTGATGAAACCATAATAGGTATCTAATACCCAAAAATTGCATTTAGCAAAATAAATGTCGATCATATAGATATTATGGGTGAAAATAGTACACCCAATTTCTAACTGTTTAGAAAACTTGGGGCAGATTCTTTTCTTGTGTCCTACACTGTAAAATAGAATCGTCAAAAGTTGGGTTCGACACATTGCTTGGGTTTTGACTTTACTATTCAAAATAGACTTGCCTTTTTCCCTCGCCTTATGCCAACATCGTGCCAACCTACTCTTGAACCTCGTTTTATTCTTAACAATTAAAAATATAAACATCCCTCTTAGAGCTCCCACTCACTTTCATGAATCTCTACTTAGACAAGTATATTAGAATTATAATGAAGACTATTCTTCATTTTATTCACGGTTTTACCTTCAAAAGGATAAAACTTTCATGAAGTGTCTACGGTTGATGGTTATTCATGATTTCAAATAAATCGATTAACCTAGTCGTCCCAACTGATTTGGCCTCTTTTGAGGTAAGCCTCGATAAGGAGCATTATGACGACATACAAAAAAAAAAAAAATTCGTTGGAGCGAAAAGAGTGATGTACCATTGTTATGAGAAGACGTCACTAAAATTCAAAACGTTTTTGACTAAGTGTGACTTATTCATTTACTCTTCATAAGAGATATTTGCAATGGTGAATATGAGGATCAAAAGAAAAATTCATTTTGTCATTAGCTACGGTGGTTTAAACGGAGATTGCAATCAAAATGCTACCGTATAAAATAATGGAAACTCCTTTCCACGATTGAACGGATTTACAAGTTCTTAGAAGGATAAATATTTGTCATTGCGCGAATAAATATGAACGGAAAATAAACATTCATTGCATATATATATAATTTACTCGTAAAACAATTTTAAACAAGTCACTCATATAATGACCCCTCACGAAATTATATAAGTGATTCCAAGACCCATCTTTAGACAAAAATAGTCATCGTATGCTACCTTTATCTAAAAATGGTAAGTCAATACTTGACTAATTCTACACTTAGAACTCTTGGTTGACGGATTTCAACTAAATCCATCTCCTAGTCCGAAGATAACGCTTATCTCGTTGAGTCCAATCCAATTTTGGCTTGTGATCGCATCACCCTACTTACCTGATACGAGTTGTGAGACGAGAATGACTACGCAAGGGACGTTGGATAACAATCTGGTTTTGGCTGTAGAGGTCGACTATTCTTTTAGCTCGAAGGCTCGTTTCGTTTGCTTATTATCATGCATTGGATCCGTCTAAGGGGCTACTTATTCCAAGACTTTCAAGTTGCTCTTTCTTTTGAGTCAATAAAAGGGTGTTAATGCCTTATTTAGTGGGTGTTTAATGTCATTCATTTGTAGTTTTTAATTCTGCATTAGTAGGCCTTAATTTGCTAAATTAATGGTCTTAATTAGCTTGTTAAGTCTATCATTAGTAGCTTTGTTAGTGGTCTGATAACGGTAGTCTTAAGGGGGCTATTTATAGTTCCTTGTTGTTAGCAATTTCTATTTATTCAAAAATCATTCAAGTTAAAACAAAACTCACTGCGTGTGAATTTCTTTTGAGTTGTTGCGTGCAATTCATTTGGCTTCGTAAGATCGCGTTTTCTTGCGTAGTTCCTCGAGTCTCAAATCAATAGGTCTTGGTTTGACTCACGATTATCGAACTATAGGTCTAGTTCGTTAGTCACATATCTTTTTTATCGCTTCCGCATTTTAATTCGTATCATAAGTGGTATCAGAGCTTCGGCTCTTGATTTCTTTTTATCGAGACGGTCCTACGCGCATCAAATACCAAAAAAAAAAAAAACACTGTTCACGGGTAAAATTACTGTTCATCCGAAAAAAAAATGGAGCCTTTAAAAATTTTCAATCACAAAAAAGGTTTATTCTTTTATGAAGAAATTCAAGAGGAGTATGATTATTTCTTAAATTTGGATTTACCTCCGTTCTTTGATGATTTTGATGAGCCGTTATTTTCTAAAGGTGAAGAGCATGTTGTTTATAATGATGGTTCTTCCATTGATTTCAATCATCCTCCTATATTTGACGTTTATAGTAAAGAGGACATGGTTGATGAATCTGCAAGAGAGTCATTTTGTTCACTTGGTTCGGGTTACAATTTCGATATAGGGATTGCAAAACTGAACTTTTGCAAGAACATAATAAATCCTAACGGGTTTTTGAATTATCACGATTATTGTTTGATTGATTTTAAGGTACAAGAGTATGTTTCAACGGTGAAAAATGAGATGAGTCTTGACATTATAGGTGTGTTCGTTTTTGATCCGGGCATTGGGCAACAAAGGAAAGGCACATGTTGTATCAAAATACTAGCCCTTATCTCGACATTAGTAGGTGCAAGAATTGGGTCAATTCTTTTCGAAGAAAGGGCGAACTTATCTCGACATTAGTACGAGCCTTAGCCTTTCACGAACATAGCCTCTCTCCATCAACTCTTCAATTTGTCTTTGCAACTCCTTTGTTTCCTCTGGATTACAACGATAGGCTGCCTTGTTAGGAAGAGAAGCCCCGGGAATGAGATCGATTTGGTGCTCAATCCCACGAATAGGTGGTAATCCAGGAGGTAGGTCCTCGGGGAAAACATCCTCGAACTCCTTTAGTAACCCTTCAACCTGCCCATTAAACACACCATCACCGTGTGCCTCATTAGCCACCATTAGATAGACTCGTTCACCCTCGTCAATAGCTCTTTCAATTTCTCGCTCACTAGCAAACATAGTGAGGTTTGATTGCTTACCCTTCTTAGTACTCATTGATCGAACCTGTTGTGGTGCCATAGGTTTGAGCATGATTTTCTTCCCCTTGTCACTCAACTCATACTCATTTCGCCTACCATGATGCAACACATCACGATCAAATTGCCATGGACGCCCCAAAAGGATATGACAAGCATCCATTGGAACAACATCACATAAGATCTCATCACTATAAGAACCCATGGTTAATCCCACACGAACCTGTTTTGTTACCTTCACCTTGTTGCCATCATCGAGCCAATGTAATGCATAAGGTTTAGGATGGGCCGAAGTGACCAACCCCAACTTTGTTACCATCTCATTAGAAGCGGCATTAGTACAACTACCACCATCGATGATCAAACTACACCATTTGTCCTTCACTTGACATTTAGTGTGAAAGATTTGATCTCGTTGCTCCGACTCAATAGGGGCTGCTTGTACTTGTAATGTACGAAGAACCAAGGCACAATCATAGATGGGAGCCTCATAGTTTTCGACATTACCATCATCCTCCTCTTCCTTATACCCATCTAAATTAAACACATCACCCAACTGTTCTTCCTCCACCCACAACTCATCACGCAACTCAACAGCCTCCCTCAAGGTTATGACTCGTTTATTTGGACACGCATTTTGATAATGTCCAAATCCTTGACATTTGAAACATCGAACTTTGGAAAGACTCGTTTCTTTTGTGTTGGTTATCTTAGCAATTGGATTAGGAGTAGGGGCAGCTATGTTTTTGGGTTTCAATTCATTGGTGTGGCTACTAGATCCCCCCTTCAATCCTCCCTCATTCCTCCATGTTCCTGTTTTACTACCCTCCCCATATGTTGTGTTGTATTTCGACTTTCCTTGGGCCTCAATTTTCAAGCATAAACCACATAAGGTATCAAAATCAGCATAGGGGTGCAATTCTACGGTATGGGCTATGGTTCTATTCAGACCTCGCAAAAATCGAGACATCTTTTGTTCCTCGTTCTCCTCCAATTCCCCCATCAAAACTAAATTTTCAAATTCCTCAATATAATCATTAACACTAAGTTTCCCTTGTATCAATTCAGCAATTCTACGATAAGTAGCAAGTTTGTGCGTGGGTGGTACATACCTTTTCCTTAGTTTACGTTTCAGAACATCCCAAGAAGAGATCTTGGCCTTGCCCAAACGAGCACGTAGAGCCTTCACTCCCTCGAACCAAAGAGAAGCACCCTTACTCAATTTCAGTATGGCGTACTTGCATCGTTTCTCATCGTCAAGGTCCTTGAAATCAAACATTCGATCCATCTTGCGTTCCCATTCCAAGTAGGCTTCCGGATCTGTTCCTCCTGCAGTGATATTATAGGGGTGTGTTAGGAATTGGACCCTAGACTCCTATCTAGCACTGGATATGGATGTTACTCAACTCCCACAGCTCAACACAGGGAATCAAACAACAAACTAGACTAGTTAAGACTCCTTACCACAGCCAAGCACAGGTAAGCAGACTTGAACTAAACAACAAGCAAACACCCCACAGTCTATGCACAGGGATATCTAACTTGCCACAGACTTAGATCAACAACCACAGCCTAGCACAGGATGTTATCAGGCCTGACTTTCAACTAAGACAAAGCACAAGTTGGAAAGATTTTGGAAATGAGAACAATGCTCAAGTTTTTTCATTCAATAATCAACTGCCTTGTACAAAAGAGCATGGGTCCTTATATAGGCCTCAATGCTTGATCTAATACAACCCTAGAGGATCATCTAAGGGCCACGATTAGTTGCTGAAAGATAACAAAATACTGGCTACAAATACAGGCTGACAATACAAAAGAAAACAGACAAAATGCAGACATTTGATAGTGACATGCTCCAGGTTGTGTTTGTTGCTTGGTGTTGGCTTGAAGCTTGTGGACGAGGCTCATCAATGCTCCTTGACCTTCTTCTGCAGTAGTTCTAATAGTAGGGAAGACAAGGAAAGACTTTTGGAGATAGTCTTTCAGTTTTTAGCTAGAAATGGAAAGACTGCTTTATGCTTTATGCTTTAGGTAGGCTGTTTTGATTTGGATTTTTAGGGTAGTTGTGTTGTGTTTTGGAACTGGTTCCCTAGGACTTTTTTTGGACCTAGGTGGGTAAGGTTTTAGCTGGGCTTGGTGGTAGCTGGTGGTTTGAAGTGTGGTGGTAGTTATGGCTTCTCCAAGTGGCTGTTGTAGGCTGTTTTTGTGAATTTCTGGTTGGGTGTGGGTAGGCTTGTCTTTGGTTAGCCTGGCTCGTGTCTTGGCTCATGTCCTGGCTCGTGTCTTGGCTATCATGGACCCTCATTGTGACTTGGTCCTGGTTAGCACTTATCAGTTTGAATTTATCCCCTTTGTTACCCATCCCTTGTCCCCAGATTGACCCCTGGATGCCCATGTAGACCTCCCCTTGGTTACCAATGCTCACCCCTTGATCCCCCTTGTTGGATTCTGCCCTGCCCTGTGCCCCAGCTCCTGCTGCATCCTCCCCTGGTTGAATTGGGCTTGTCCTCAAGCCTGTAGCCTCCTCATCTCCAGAATCCCCATAGTATGGACTGAGATCCCCTACATTGAAAGTGCCATGAACCCCATAGTCTCCTGGTAGATCAACCTTGTATGCATTAGGACCAACACTTTCTATGATTTCAAATGGACCATCAGCTCTAGGCATGAGTTTGTTCTTCCTCCTAGCTGGGAACCTCTCCTTCCTCAAGTGGAGCCACACTAAATCCCCTGGCACAAACTCCTTCTTGGACCTAGGAACCTTGGACTGTTTCTTGTACCTCTCATTTGCCCTTTCTATTTGCTTTCTGACTGACTCATGAAGCTTCACCATCTGCTCAACCCTCCTCTTTGCATCAAAGTTCACCTCCTCCCTTGGTATGTTAGCTAATTCCAGTGGCATAAGTGGATTAATCCCATAGACAACCTCAAATGGACTGTGACCTGTTGCAGATGAGGGTGCTCTGTTGAAAGCAAACTCAGCATGAGCTAGCTTCAAGTCCCAATCCTTCAAGGACTTGCTTACCAGACACCTCAAGATCCTCCCTAGAGTCTTGTTTGTGACCTCAGTTTGGCCATCAGTCTGAGGGTGGTGAGAAGTGCTGAACAAAAGCCTGGTCTTCAAGAGTCTCCATAGTGTTTTCCAGAAGTAACTCATGAACTTAACATCCCTGTCTGAGACTATTGACTTAGGAACCCCATGTAGCCTCACAATCTCCTTCAAGTATAGCTCAGCAACACTTGCAGCATCCTCAGTCTTCTTGCAAGCCACAAAGTGAGCCATCTTGCTAAACCTGTCAACAACAACCATTACAGAATCCTTACCTCTTTGTGTTCTGGGTAGTGCAACAATAAAGTCCATGCTCACATCCTCCCAAGGTTTGTTTGGCACTGGCAGTGGAGTGTAAGGTCCAGTCTGGAAAGAGCTCTTGGCTTGTTGACATGTGGAGCACCTCCTGAGGACAACCTGAACATCCCCTATCATCCTGGGCCAGTAGAATTGATCCTGCAGTATTTCAAGTGTCTTTTGAACCCCAAAGTGTCCCCCTAGTCCTCCTGAGTGTACTTCCCTGATGAGTAGATCCCTGTAAGAACCCCTTGGAATGCATAGCTTGTTTCCTTGGAACAAGAACCCCTCCTGCAGCATGTACTTCCCCCCTTGAGTCCTTCCTCCTCCAGTTTGTGTGATCCATTCCTCAGCAAAGTCAGGGTCCTCCTTGTACAATTCTTTCAGAAATTCAAACCCCAACACCCTTTGCTCCATGACTGCTAGCAAAGAATGCCTCCTTGACAGTGCATCTGCCACAACATTCTGTTTCCCTTCCTTGTACTTACTAGAGAATGTAAAGGATTGTAGAAACTCTACCCACTTGGCATGTCTGTGATTTAGTTTGTGTTGTCCACTGATATATTTCAAGGCCTCATGATCTGAGTGCAGAACAAAAGGCTTTGGCTTCAAGTAGTGCCCCCAATGCATGACTGCTCTGATGATGGCATAGAATTCCTTATCATAAGTGGAGTACTTGAGCTTGGCACCATTCAGTTTCTCACTGAAATAAGCAACTGGCTTTTGCCCTTGTACCAACACTGCCCCAATGCCAACCCCACTAGCATCACATTCCACCTCAAACAGCTGATCAAAGTCAGGTAGTTTAAGGATTGGAGTCTCACACATCAACCTCTTGATCCTCTCAAAGGATTGTTGGGCCTCCTCAGTCCACTGGAACTCCCCTTTCTTCAAGCACTCAGTGATGGGTGCTACAACTGAACTGAAGTTCTTGATGAACCTCCTATAGAATGAAGCCAACCCATGGAACCCCCTTACCTCAGTGATGGTTTTAGGTGTAGGCCATGTTTGAATGGCTGCAACCTTCTCCTGATCAACTGAGATTCCTCTTCCTGACACAATGTACCCTAGAAATGCAACCTCCTCAACCATGAAGGTACACTTCTCTAGCTTCCCATACAGCTTCTGCTCCTTTAAGATCCCAAAGATTGTTTCAAGGTGCCTGAGATGTTCCCCTCTGCTGCTACTATACACTAGGATGTCATCAAAGTAAACCACAGCAAACCTGCCCAAACAAGGCCTCAACACTTCTGTCATAAGTCTCATGAAGGTGCTTGGTGCATTGGATAGTCCAAATGGCATGACAAGCCATTCATACAGACCATGTTTTGTCTTGAATGCAGTCTTCCATTCATCCCCCTCTCTGAGCCTCACCTGATGGTAACCCTGCCTTAGATCAATCTTAGAAAAGACCTGAGCTCCACTTAGCTCATCAAGCATGTCATCTAGCCTTGGAATGGGGAACCTATACTTGACTGTAATGTTGTTGATTGCCCTGCTGTCAGTGCACATCCTCCAGGTGCCATCCTTCTTAGGCACTAGTAGAGCAGGTACAGCACAAGGGCTTAGGGACCCCCTCACAAACCCTTTGCTCATAAGCTCCTCAATCTGCTTCTGCAACTCCTTGGTGGCAGTTGGGTCACTCCTGTAGGCTGGTCTATTTGGTAGTACAGAACCTGGGACCAAATCACTGTGGTGCTCAATCCCTCTCAGGGGTGGTAGTCCATCTGGTAACTCTCTTGGAAAGACCTCCTTGTATCTCAAGATCAAAGGTTCAACCTCTGCTGGCAACTTGGAACCTTCCCCTTCTGTTACTTCCTTAGATAGCAAGATGATCACAGGTTGTTCTTGCTTCATCTCCTTGATCAGAGCTGCCTCTGATAAAAACAACACCCCATTGACCTCCTCTGGCACATTGGGACTCCCATAATTCCTCTGGTTGGGTGGTAGAGGTGTCAAAGTTACCTTCTTTCCCCCATGCCTGAAGCTATAGGTGTTATCCCTACCCTGATGAGTGGTGTTCCTATCAAACTCCCAAGGCCTCCCTAGGAGTAGGTGACAGGCATCCATATGTACTACATCACACAACACTTCATCTTGGTATACCTTCCCAATAGAGAATGGGACCAGGCATTGCCTATCAACCCTCACCTCAGCCCCCTTGTTAAGCCATCTCAGTTTATAGGGGTGTGGATGCTCTTGAGTAATCAGACTTAGCTTGTTCACTAGGGTGATGGAAGCCACATTGGTACAACTCCCCCCATCAATGATCAAGTTGCATACTCTCTCTTGAATGGTGCACCTGCTTCTGAATATCAAAGACCTCTGGTCATCCTCCAATGGAGTATGTTGAGAGTGCATGACCCTCCATAGGACCAAGTTATGGCCTGTGTCAGGATGAGCCATGACCAGGTCCTGCATTGGTTCCTCCTCAGCTGTCACTACCTCTAACACCATGCTGTCATCAACCTCATACTCAACTACTCCCTCCTTCTCCCACTCTTCTACCTCCATAAGTGTCATGGTTCTCTTAGAAGGACAGTCCTTCCTAAAGTGACCATAACCTTGGCATTGGAAACATCTGATTTTGGTCTCAGTTGGGGTGGGGTTGGGTTTAGAGTTCACAACTCCCTTTCCTTTGTCTGTGGTTGACTGGCTGGTTGTTTTAGGGGTCTCTCCCATCCTAATACCACTGTAAGGTTTGTATGCAGGTCTAGTAACATGCTTAGGTAGAGTTGGTTTGGTTTTCCCCATTTTTTCAACCCTTAAAGCCAGGTTGACAACATCATCATAGGACCACAAAGGTTGCATCTTAACTCTAGCAGCAATGCTCCTATCTAAACCCTCCAAGAATCTGGCAATCCTTTGCTCAGGTTTCTCATTGACCTCACACTGGAGAGTCAATTGCTCAAAGTCCCTGAGGTATGCCTCCACAGACCTCTCTTCTTGCTTCAGTTTGGATAGTTTAATGAACAGATCTTGGGTGTAGTCTTTAGTGACAAATTTGTTTAGCATTTTCTTTTTCAGTTTTGACCAAGACCTAAGAGGTTCCTTACCCTCCTTAATCCTTTGGTGCTTTAAGTTGTCAAACCATAGGGATGCATACCCTTTCAGCCTTAGCACAGCAACTTTAAAAGACTTAATATCAGAGTAACTCTTGTATTCAAATACCTTCTCAACATCCCTAATCCATTCTAATAGATCATCAGGGTTTAAACTACCAGAGAATTCAGGAATTTCTCCCTTGAGATGCTTGTCAGTGTGCTCTGGAATCTCCTCATAGGTTCTGTTGCTTTCACCTGAGTCTGACCCTTCTTCCTCCTGCAGGGGCTGTCCTCTTCCCATGCCCATGTGGCCACGACCTCTGCCTCTGCCCCTAGGGGGTGGTCTTCCCCTCATTGGAGGAGCAATGTTCTCCATGACAGTGTTCAAGGCAGCCAGCACTACATTGACAGTGCCTGCTAGCTGATCCACCTTGCCTTCAATACCTGCAAGCCTCTCTTCACTCATTGGGTTATTTTTTGTGTTTTTGTTGTAGTTAGGATAACAATGGCCTCACAACAAAAGCTCTGATACCAGAATTGCAGTGATATTATAGGGGTGTGTTAGGAATTGGACCCTAGACTCCTATCTAGCACTGGATATGGATGTTACTCAACTCCCACAGCTCAACACAGGGAATCAAACAACAAACTAGACTAGCTAAGACTCCTTACCACAGCCAAGCACAGGTAAGCAGGCTTGAACTAAACAACAAGCAAACACCCCACAGTCTATGCCCAGGGATATCTAACTTGCCACAGACTTAGATCAACAACCACAGCCTAGCACAGGAAGTTATCTGGCCTGACTTTCAACCAAGACAATGCATAAGTTGGAAAGATTTTAGAAATGAGAACAATGCTCAAGTTTTTTCATTCAATAATAAATGCCTTGTACAAAAGAGCATGGGTCCTTATATAGGCCTCAATGCTTGATCTAATACAACCCTAGAGGATCATCTAAGGGCCACGATTAGTTGCTGAAAGATAACAAAATACTGGCTACAAATACAGGCTGACAATACAAAAGAAAACAGACAAAATGCAGACATTTGATAGTGACATGCTCCAGGTTGTGGTTGTTGCTTGGTGTTGGCTTGAAGCTTGTGGACGAGGCTCATCAATGCTCCTTGACCTTCTTCTGCAGTAGTTCTAATAGTAGGGAAGACAAGGAAAGACTTTTGGAGATAGTCTTTCAGTTTTTAGCTAGAAATGGAAAGACTGCTTTATGCTTTATGCTTTAGGTGGGCTGTTTTGATTTGGATTTTTAGGGTAGTTGTGTTGTGTTTTGGAACTGGTTCCCTAGGACTTTTTTGGACCTAGGTGGGTAAGGTTTTAGCTGGGCTTGGTGGTAGCTGGTGGTTTGAAGTGTGGTGGTAGTTATGGATTCTCCAAGTGGCTGTTGTAGGCTGTTTTTGTGATTTTCTGGTTGGGTGTGGGTAGGCTTGTCTTTGGTTAGGCTGGCTCGTGTCTTGGCTCATGTCCTGGCTCGTGTCTTGGCTATCATGGACCCTCATTGTGACTTGGTCCTGGTTAGCACTTATCAGTTTGAATTTATCCCTTTTGTTACCCATCCCTTGTCCCCAGATTGACCCCTGGATGCCCATGTAGACCTCCCCTTGGTTACCAATGCTCACCCCTTGATCCCCCTTGTTGGATTCTGCCCTGCCCTGTGCCCCAGCTC
>JAIUZE010007490.1:0-37714 GCA_022085475.1 Heliosperma pusillum | reverse complement strand
CCTATTGTATGATTTATTGAATTTTCGAAGGTGAGATGCAAGCGGCTAAGATGATAGAGTTTGGACATTACGAGTGTTAACTGATTCACATGATTACGTGTTGATTAGGGTTTGAGTGTATCATGGCCATGTTTCTGAGAGGAACCTCTGAGCTAGCATACCAGCTTCCCTACCTCGAGTTATAGTTTATTATCGGTTTCACATGATAGCTCTCACATGCTAGGTTATTTGTTAGTTATCTGTTTCATAACATGAAAAGCATATCATATATGTTAAAGTTTTGTATTGGCCATATACATTGCTTTTATGTTATTCATGTTTTATTAAACTTGACATTTCGTGGCTGGGAGAACTCGGAGTTACTCCCCACTGACTGTGGCTTCCGTGTTTATATTTAATGCGGTCGAACAGGTGGTGATGCATATTTTGGGTACATGACGAGCTAGCGAGCGAAGTATTTTACCTTGGACCTATATTCGGTTCATAGTTTGTATATTATTATACACTAGTTTATTTCCGTATTTATACGGGAGATATGTCTCCCGTCTTGTATATTTCTTTTGTATAAAACTATTTCCGTTTTGTAATGACCCTTTTTATTTATGACACCCTTCGTTATGTATTTAATTATTTTTTTTCTTTCCGCAAATTTGAGGGTGTCACAGTTGGTATCAGAGCATTGTTGCTCCCGACGCACGTTTGTGTACCCTTGTATAAATAACTTGACCTGAATAAAATAATAAACTTGTGAGATAGAAGGGTAGGATGGGTAGATTAGGATTTATGTTGTAGTCTATTTGTTTATGCTAATTGTTAGGAGTAACTAAATTTGTTTGTGTCTTATGAAGACGGTTAGACCTCGGGTAGAAGAGATCGTTGTTTCTCGACTGCCAACCAGATCCCTGCTCATAAGAGAAGACAATTTGCCAAGGAGGAATGCTTTGGTGGCTAGCATATTGCTAGGAGCAAGATTACGCCTTATGGTGGAATATGTGTTACCTAGAAGGAGTATCCTCTACCGAAGATTTGAAGATTTATAAGCCTAATTGAAGTGAATTCCTTCTTCATCTTTGATTTCTCTCGTCCTTATAGTATCATGCCTTCTTCCTTCCATCTAGGTGCTATTTTCTATTCCAACCTATTTGCCTCTTGAAAATTTCTCTTGATAGTTCCTCCATCTTTCCATTGGTATCCTTACCTCCCTCTAGTAACATTTTTCCGGATGTCATAACCATCGGTTTGAGGTATATTATACTTAGTCGTAAGAACTTCGAATCTTGTGGAATATAGTGTTTGTTAGAATGAACTTGTGATTTGAGGAAAATGTTATAGATCTAATTTCAACATATGGTGGTGAGAGTTGGTGTCCTTGAGGAAGGTGTGGTGAAGTATGTTTAATAATTGTAAAGCTTGATGCTTGTCATGACTTGTGAGTAATAGTTCATGATATTCGATGGTATAAGGTCGAAGGAATTGGCTATGACCTCTTAACTCATTAGTGATTTAGTCTTTTGGACTTAGAAGTTTAGTATTGGTTTGAAGACCATGCGTATGATATGTCTATTTTGGGGTAAATAAGAGTTTCGAATATGACACCTAACCATCATATTAAGCTAGTTCCGTGTTTAGATGATTGTAAGGATTTGAGGATACACTTAGGATGAAACTCTCCTAGGAATCTAGATTATGAAAGCTAGAAGTTGCAATATCTTTTTGAGGATCGAAATAAGCTTAAGGATAGTTGTAGTTGTGGTTAGGAAGTTGGATGATTTTTTTTATGTTACTTGGGAATTTGTTGTCGTTAAATGTTGGACCCTAACGAGAATAAATACTTTGAGGAATTAAGATTTGGATGACACAACTTGAGGAATATCGTCATAAGCGAAAACTGGTGTATTGAGAGTTTGGAGGATAAATAAATTTATTACGGTCGCATTGCCCTATGTTTGGCAAAAGTTAAGTGAATCGAGTTTTGTGTGACTAATCTCTTTGAGGTTTCGAGATTCAACTTTTGAGGATGAGAGGGTTCATTGTAAATAAGTTGGAGTAATGAATTTTTGGAATAAATTGGATTAAAGGATTTCATAGTAAGTCCTTTACTTTGTGGTTGTTAGCGGTTTTGTTTTCTTAATTATAAATATTTTGATGGTGATTTCCAATAATAGTTTCGATGGACATTAGATGATTTTTATTGAATTGGAATAATTGGGAGTTGCTACTCGATGTGGCATGCTTATGAAATATCTTGGTAGGAATTCGATGATTGAAAGGTTGAGGATATATTGCACTCCCTTGAGGACTAGTTTACTTGTACAGTTAGTATTGTCAAGTTACTGTCGACATTAGAATTTTCATAGAGGGAAGATAGTATTGGGGTTCGTCCTTCGTTTTTCTTTATTCTTTCCTTCTTTCTTTCTTCTGTCTATTCGATTTATTCTTTTGAATATTTCGTTCCTTCTATCAATTGTCATCTCGTATAGATAGGATATTAGAAGCTTTAGTTAGAAGTTTTAGGTATAGATAGTAGTGTTATTACTTTTACTATAGAATTTTTGAATTTAAAAGCTTTTAGAAATGTTTTATGATTTCAAGTATTTTACCGTCAAGGAGTGTTGAGACTCGTTATTGGAGACGTTCGATAACTAGTTTTCTCATTTATTGATGTGAAAATGTATCTTTTAAAGTCTTTGATTTGGGACGTCGATGTTCTTAAACTGCAGATGAGAACTTTCCGTACCATTGATAAGACTCAGTATTTTTATTACAAGTATATTTTTAACAGTTTTGAAATAGACCTACATATATGTTACGTTCCTTCTTCTAAGTTTCGAGGACGAAACTTTTTAAAAGGAGGGGTGATTGTAACAACCCGAAAAGTGCCCAATTTTTCTAGTACAAATATTTACTAACACTTTTCAGTAGAACTTAAGTTTTTAAAATAGAAATTTTTGTTCCGAGTCTTATTTTGAAATTCCGCGTTCGTATTTGGAATTTTTGAGAGATTTCATGAAAAGACCGTTTTTGGTCGTCTTTGACTTTTCTTGACTTTTAAACCGTCTTTGACTTTTTCTTGACTTTTTAAAGTCGTCATTTACTTTTTATTGATTTTTGAGTCGTCTTAATCTTTTCGGAACTTTTAAGTCATTTTTGACTTTTCCCGACTTTTTAGTCGATTTTGACTTTCGTTGACTTTTCCCGACTCGCTTTACAAGTTTGAAGACCGAAATTTTATTTAAAAAAATTTTATTTTTAATTTATTTTTATTTATATTTATTATGATTTATCATAATTTAATATAATTATTTTGAATTTATTTGGAATTTAAAGAATAACTTATACGGTTTTTAATCGAAAATCATTTAACTATTCCCGACGCATCGTAAAGCGCGCAACAAAATCGAAACTCGACTTTGGCATGAGTCACACGCCCAGGTCATCGTTTTCCACTCACAACTAGATATTTTATTTGTTTGATTAAACAAATCATAATATCTAGATATTTATTAACTTTATCGATCCGTTAACGAGAATTACGCAAATCGATAAATCAGACCCAATTGCTCATCAAGCCACACGGCTCCCTCTCCTCTTTTTGTCCTTGATATTTTCTTTCTTTTCATTATAATAACATAATATCATGATATTTGTTGTAATTAACTTTATCGTTAATTATATTTAATCGTTTACCGTAAAATAATTATTAAACGCGAGTCAATTACGGAACAACAATTTCAAAACTCGACATCCACTTTGGCCTATATGTACACGGCTCAACACACCACACTTGACTCACAAACAACTTTTCATTTTACAACAAATCAAATAAAGATCAAAATATCACTTTCTTTGATCGTTCTTCGTGTTCTTCGTCGTTCATCATTTGTTCTTCATCATTCTTGAGCAAATTCTTCATAAAACCTTCATTTCTTAATTAAATCCTTCCTAATTTATATTTCTAGGATCTCCTCTTCGCTCCCCATCTTCACGTACGGTTTTATTTCAATTCCGACAAAATCGTTTTCAACACTTTAATTATGGAAATTCATATTTTTAGTTCTAATAATTTTTCTCTTGTCTTTTCTTATAGGGGAAGATTTTGAAGACGAGTTTGGAGACTCGTATATTTTGGGTGAAGATTAGTAGACGGGTTTCTTAGTTCTTAGTTCTTATATTTTGGTGCTACTTGATTTTAGCTAGCTAAGGTAACGATTCCGAGTTACTCGACGAATAATGTTACATATCTTTAGTTGTTGTTTATGGTTTACGGTTTTTGATTAGTAACATGATAAGTAATCCTTTTTATATGTTGTATGGAATTTTCATGTGGTTTAGTGTTCTTGATGATTTTGGATGATCTATTTTTAATCATGATTTAATATGCATGATGGTTGAATTGGATGTTAAAAATGGATGTTGTTAATTAAAATGATGTTAGGATTAATTTGGGGTGGTTGTTGTGGTGGCCATTGAAGTGGCCGGTTATGGTGGTGGCTGAACCGGCCGGTTCAGGCTGGTCAGACCGGTCCAGGCCGGTCCAGCCGGTCTGGGTTGGTCATTGGTGGGTCCGGGTTTTGGTCTTTGGGTTGTGTCGATGTTTGATTGTTATGTTGTTGTGTTGACGGGTTTTAATTATGATAAGCATGCGGGAATTAATTAGAAACGGTTTTTTACTAAAATTGTCAAAACAGCCACTTTAGCCCAAATCAGGCCGTAAGGCCCAAATCAGGCCCATGTGGGTCCGGCCCAACTCAGCCCGTGGGTCCCACTTTGGGACTTGTGACGGTTTTTGAGTTATCGTCATTTTTATCGTGTTTTGTAATATTTAGCAAGTGGGAAATATTAATAAGTAAAATATTTAATTAAAAAGGTTTTTCATAAAATTATTATTTCTCACATGTTAGAAATTATAAGACGAGATCGTAGTTTAATTGGATATCATTTAAGTCAAGCGGGGTTTTACGTAATATTTAATAATTCACATGTTAGAAGTTTTATTAAAATAACATGTAATGAATATGTTGATTTTATGTCTATGTGATAAAGACTCTGTTTCTAGCCGGTTTGATCCAACGGGTTTGGTCAAACTAAGATCTAGTCAGCCCCGATTTGACTGATGACCCGTCGCGGGACTCGGGTCGGGGATTTGTCTTCAAGTAAAGTTGTATTTAAATTACTGAATTAGCCTTAGTAGATACGAGGCGATATGATATTTGATTATTATTGATATGCAGTTAGTCACATGATAAGATGTATTCCCGTGACTGTTTGTTTATATGGTTGGTGTCGTGTTGACTAAGTACCCATAGAGAATTATGGATATATGGCGTCTTGACCATTCTAATTCTAAATGAGTAGCTTGGACCATGACATTGATAGGCAGGTACTGTCTTTAACGAGTATATGTTCACTTGTTGATAGCTTTTGTGTCTCGGATTGGTGGGTTTATATCCAAGTCGGGGCATGGCTGCCTGATCCGTTTTGGGACTGGAGCCAGCTTAAGTACTAGCCATCTCTGCTTAGGGGGTCGCCTAGTAGAGTTTCTCATAGACGGTTATGTCATGGGACAGGGAACGGAATAGCTGTTGTTGCTAGGTCTGATCAGTCTAGGACTAGGATGTTTTCCTACCTTGTGGTATAGCCTCGAGTTACAGAAGTCGACTATTGGCCGTGCTAAGAACTTATGCCTGTTTGTAGACGTATTGGTCTTTCATGTATGTATGATTCTATGAGTTCTAGAAGGGGAGATGCAAGCCGGCTAGGATTGATAGAGTTTGGATTACCGATTGTTAACTGATTCACATGATTACGTGTTGATTAGGGTTTGAGTGTATCATGGCCACGTTACAGGGTAACCTCTGAGATAGCATACCAGCTTCCCTACCTCTTGTTATATTTTATTATCGGTTTCACATGATAGCTTTCATATGATAGGTTATATGTTAGTTAATTGTTTCATAACATGAAAAGCATATCCTATATGTTTAAGTTTTGTATTTTCCATATACATTGCTTTTATGTTATTCATGTTTTATTAAACTCGACATTTCGTGGCTGGGAGAACTCGGAGTTACTCCCCAATGACTGTGGCTTCCGTGTTTATATTTAATGCGGTCGAACAGGTGGTGAATGCATATTTGGGGTACATTGACGAGCTAGCGAGCGAAGTATTTACCTTGGACCTATATTCGGTTCTTAAATTGTATATTATTATACACTCGTTTTATTTCCGTATTTATACGGGAGATATGTCTCCCGTCTTGTATATTTCTTTTGTATAATATTATTTCCGTTTTGTAATGAACCTTTTTATTTATGACACCTTCGTTATGTATTCTCATATTTTATTTAGTTAAATTATTTTTTTCCTTTCCGCAAATTTGAGGGTGTCACAGTTGGTATCAGAGCATTTTTGCTCCCGACGCACGTTTGTGTACCCTTGTATAAATAACTTGACCTTAATAAAATAATAAACTTGTGAGATAGAAGGGTAGGATGGGTAGATTAGGATTGATGTTGTAGTCTATTTGTTTATGCTAATTGTTAGGAGTAACTTAATTTGTTTTGTTTCTTATGAAGACGGTTGGACCTCGTGTAGAAGATATCGTTGTTACTGCCAACCAGGTCCCTCCTCATAAAGAAGACAATTGCCAAGGAGGCTATGCTTGGGTGGCTAGCCAAATTGCTAGGAGCAATATTACGCCTTATGGTGGAATATGTGTTACCTAGAAGGAGTATCCTCTCCCGAAGATTTGAAGATTTATAAAGCCTAATTGAAGTGAATTCTTTCTTCATCTGCGAATTCTCTCGTCCTTATAATATTATGCCCTCTTCTTTCTATATAGGTGCTTCTTTCTCTTCCAACCTATTTAACTTTTGGAAATTTCTCTTAATAGTTCCTCCATTATACCATTGGTATTCTTACCTTCCTCTTGTAACATTGGTATGGATGTCACCCCATTGGTATGCGGTATATTATTCTTAGTCGGAAGAACTTTGAATTTTGTGGAACAATAGTGTTAATTAGAATGAACTTGTGATTTGAGGAAAATGGTATAGATCTAATTTTACCCTATGGTGGTGAGAGTTGGTATCATTGAGGAAGGTGTGGTAAGGTCTGTTTAATGATTTTATTGTTGGATGCTTGTCGTGACTTGTGAGTAAATAGTTCATGATATTCGATGGAGTAAAGTCGAATGAGTTGGCTATTACTTCTTAACTCATTAGTAATTTAGTCTTGTGGACTTAGAAGTTTAGTATTGGTTTGAAGACCATGCTTATGATATGTCTATTTTGGAGTAAATAAGAAGTTTCGAATATGGTAACTAACCATCCTATTAAGCTAGTTCCGGGTTTAGATAATTATGAGGATTTGAGGATAAACTTAGGATGAAATTCTCCTAGTGGTTTTAAAATATGAAAGCTCGAAGTTGCAATATCTTTTTGAGGATTGAAATAAGCGTAATAATAGTTGTGGTTGTGGTTAGGAAGTTGAGTGAATTTTAATGTTACTTGGGAATTTGTGGTCGTTAAAGGTTGGACCCTAACGGGAATAAATACTTTGTGGAATTAGGATTTGATGACACAACTTGAGGAATATCGACATAAGCAAAAACCGAAGTATTAAGAGTGGGGAAAGGATAAATAAATTTATTACGGTCGCATTGCCCTATGTTTGGCAAAAGTTAAGTGAATCGAGTTTTGTGTGACTAATCTCTTTGAGGTTTCGAGATTCAACTTTTGAGGATGAGAGGGTTCATTGTAAATAAGTTGGAGTAATGAATTTTTGGAATAAATTGGATTAAAGGATTTCATAGTAAGTCCTTTACTTGGTGGTTGTTAGCGGTTTTGTTTCCTTAATTATAAATATTTTGATGGTGATTTCCAATAATAGTTTCGATGGACCTTAGAAGATTTTTATTGAATTGGAATAATTGGGAGTTGCTACTCGATGTGGCATGCTTATGAAATATCTTGGTAGGAATTCGATGATTGAAATGTTGAGGATATATTGCACTCTCTTGAGGACTAGTTTACTTGTACAGTTAGTATTGTCAAGTTACTGTCGACATTAGAATTTTCATAGAGGGAAGATAGTATTGGGGTTCGTCCTTCGTTTTTCTTTATTCTTTCCTTCTTTCTTTCTTCTTTCTATTCGATTTATTCTTTCGAATATTTCGTTCCTTCTATCAATTGTCATCTCGTATAGATAGGATATTAGAAGCTTTAGTTAGAAGTTTTAGGTATAGATAGTAGTGTTATTACTTTTACTATAGAATTTTTGAATTAAAAGCTTTTAGAAATGTTGTATGATTCAAGTATTTTTACCGTCAAGGAGTGTTGAGACTCGTTATTGGAGACGTTCGAGAACTAGTTTTCTCATTAATTGACGCGAAATTGTATCTTTTGAGTCTTTGACTTGGACGATGAGATTCTTGACTGCAGACGAGAATCTTCCGCCCCATTGATAAGACCATGTATTTTTATTACAAGTATATTTTAACAGTTTTGAAATAGACCTACATATATGTTACGTTCCTTCTTCTAAGTTTCGAGGACGAAACTTTTTAAAAAGGAGGTGTGATTGTAACAACCCGAAAAATGCCGATTTTTCTAGTTAAAATATTTACTAACACTTTTCAGTAGAACTTAAGTTTTTAAAATAGGAATTTTTGTTCCGAGTCTTATTTTGAAATTCCGCGTTCGTATTTGGAATTTTTGAGGGATTCCATGACAAGACCGTTTTTAGTCATCTTTGACTTTTCTTGACTTTTAAGTCGTCTTTGACTTTTACTTGACTTTTTAAAGTCGTCATTGACTTTTTCTTGACTTTTAAGTCGTCCTAAACTTTTCTTGACTTTTAAGTCATCTTCGACTTTTCTCGACTTTTCAGTCAACTTTGACTTCCGTTGACTTTTCCCGACTAGTCTCATAAGTATGAAGACCGAAATTTTATTTAAAAAAATAATATTTTTGAATTATTTTTATTTAGATTTATTAAGATTTATCATAATTTAATAAAATTATTTTGAATTTATTCGGAATTTAAAGAATAACGTTTACGGTTTTAACGAACGTCATTTTAACTATTCCCGATCCATCGTAAGCGCGAAACAAATCGAAATCGACTTTGGCATGAGTCACACGCGGCGTGTCATCGCTTTCCCCTAACATAAGATCTTTTAATGTTTTGAAGAACTAATCAAAATATTCTAGATATTTATTAACTTTATCGATCAGTTAACGAAAATTACGCAAATCGTTTACAAAACTGACCCGACAGTCACCATATCACACGGTTTTTCCTCTCTCTTTGACCTTGATCTTTTCTTTCTTTTCATTACAATAACATAATATCTTGATATTTAATTCAATTAACTTAATATCTAATTAATTACGGTAATATAAGTATTATACCGGGTCAATTCCATAACAACAATTTCAAACCCAACTCACTATTTTGCTCTATAAACTCACGGCTCACACACTCCACTTTACTCACAAACAACTTTTCATTTTTCAACAAATCAAATTAAGATCAAAATATCACTTTCTTTAATCGTTCTTGAACGTTCTTCGTCGTTCTTCATCCGTTCTTCGTCGTTCTTGAGCAAAACCTTCATAAACCTTCATTTCTTAATTAAATCCGTCCTAACTTATATTTCTAGGATCTCCTCTTCGCTCCCCATCTTCATGTACGGTTTTATTTCAATTCCGACAAAATCGTTTTCAAACAATTTAATATGGAAAAATAAAAGTTTAATTCTAATAATGTTTTCTTGTGCATTTCTTATAGGGGAAGACTTTGAAGACGAGTTGGTGACTCGTATATTTAGGAGAAGATTAGCGACGGGTTTCTTATTTTCTTTAGTCTATTATTTGGTGATTGCTTGTGATACTTGATTTTAGCTAGCTAAGGAACGATTCCGAGTTACTCGACGGATAAATGTTACATAGCTTTGGTTTTTCTTTAGCTTTGGTTCATCTTTAGTTTTTGTTCTTATTATTATGATTTTATGATTTTTAGTTAGTAACATGTTAAGTAGTAGTTAGTATGGTGTTTTATGATTTTATAACATTTTGGTTGTTCTTGTTATATTTTTATGATTTCTTCATGATGATGATTGTTGTATGATGGATGGTTAAATTGGTTGTTAAAATGGGTGTTGATTAATTAAAACATGTTAGAAACAATTGGGTGTTGTTGGAGTGGTGGTGGCCGAAATGGTGGCTGGAAAACCGGTCCAAACCAGGCCGGTCCAGGCCGGTTCAGACCGGTCTGGGTTGGTCCATGGTGGGTCCGGGTTTTGGTCTTTGGGTTGTGTCAATGTTTGATTGTTTAATTGTGGTTTTGACGGGGTTTAATTATGTTAAAGCATGCGGGAAATAATTAGAAACGGTTTTTAGTAAAACCGTTAAAAAGGCCAAAACAGCCCATTGAGCCCAAATCAGGCCGTGAGGCCCAAATCAGGCCCATGGGGGTCCGGTCCAACTCAGCCCGTGGGTCCCACTTTGGGACTTGTGACGGTTTTTGAGTTATCGTCATTTTTATCGCGTTTTGTAATAATTAGCAAGCGAGAAATATTAATAAGTAAAATATTTAATTAAAAAGGTTTTTCATTAAATTATTATTTCTCACATGTTAGGAATTATAAGACGAGATCGTAGTTTAATTTAATATCCTTTTAGTCAAACGGGTTTTGGGGTATGATATAATAATTCACATGTTAGAAGTTTTAATAATATAACATGTAATGATTATGGTGATTTTATGTCTATGTGATAAAGACTCTGTTTCTAGCCGGTTTGATCCAACGGGTTTGGTCAAACTAAGATCTAGTCAGCCCCGATTTGACTGATGACCCGTCGCGGGACTCGGGTCGGGGATTTGTCTTCAAGTCAGGTTGTATTTAATTCATGAATTAGCCTTAGTAGATATGAGGCGATATGTTAATTGATTATTATGGATATGCAATTAGTCACATGATAGGATGTTTTTCCGGTGACTGTTTAATTATATGGTTGGTGTCGTGTTGACTAAGTACCCATAGAGAATTATGAGTATATGGCGTCTTGACCATTCTAATTCTAAATGAGTATCTGGGACCATGACATTGATAGGCCCGTACTATCTTTAACGAGTATATGTTCGCCGCTTGATAGCTTTTGTGTCCCGGGCCTGGGGGGCTTATCCCCAAGTCGGGGCATGGCATCCTAAGAGTTCCGCTTTGGGAAGGGAGCCAGCTTAAGTACTAGCCATCTCTGCTTAGGGGGTCGCCTAGCAGAGTTTCTTGTGTCCGGTTATGTCATGAGACGGGGAATGGAATAGCTGTTGTCGCTAGGTCTGATCAGTCTAGGACTAGGAGGTTTTCCTACCTTGTGGTATAGCCTCGAGTTACAGATGACTATTGGCCGCCCTAGGAACTTATGCCTGTTTATAGAAGTATTGGTCTTTCATGTTTGTATGATTCTATGAGTTCTAGAAGGTGAGATGCAAGCCGGCTAGGATTGATAGAGTTTGGATTACCGATTGTTAACTGATTCACATGATTACGTGTTGAGTAGGGTTGAGTGTATCACGGCCATGTTTCTGAGAGGAACCTCTGAGCTAGCATACCAGCTTCCCTACCTCTTGTTATATTTTATTATCGGTTTCACATGATAGCTTTCATATGATAGGTTATATGTTAGTTAATTGTTTCATAACATGAAAAGCATATCATATATGTTTAAGTTTGTATTTTCCATATACATGGCTTTTATGTTATTCATGTTTTATTAAACTCGACATTTCGTGGCTGGGAGAACTCGGAGTTACTCCCCACTGACTGTGGCTTCCGTGGTTATATTTAATGCGGTTGGCAGGTTCGTGATGCATACTTGGGTACATTGACGAGCTAGCGAGTGAAGTATTTACCTTGGACCTATATTCGGTTCTTAGATTGTATATTATTATACACTCTTTTATTTCCGTATTTATACGGGAGATATGGCTCCCGTCTTGTATATTTCTTTTGTATAATATTATTTCGTTTTGTAATGACCTTTTTATTTCGGACACCTTCAGTATGTATTTAAATTATTTTTTTTCTTTCCGCAAATTTGAGGGTGTCACACATAACATTCATTATAATAACAATAATAATTAGTGATAATAATAATAATAATAATAATAATAATAATAGTAGTAATAACAATAATACTACTAGTAGTAGTAGTAGTAAATTTCTTTTAAATTGTGATTTTAGCTTGATAAAATAATAATAATAATAATAGTAGTAATTATAATTATTATAACAAATAATAATAGTAATATTGATAATTGTTGCTTTTTATAGAATATTCCCCTCCAGTTCATAATAATTTTCGTATTTTGTATTGCATAATTTTCGAGACGACACTTTTACTTGATTTCTCTTGATATAATATTCAATTTTTTTCGTTCATATAAAAAATATGTTCCCAATTTTTTTTTTATGATGAATGTAAATGTTTTTTGTTATAACGTCTAAGTTTTTATATTTTAAAACTTATTTATGGTCAAAGTTATAACGAGGGATAATTATGAGATGGAGGGAATATTATTTAATTAATAATAATAATAATAATAATAGTAATAAAATAATAATAATAATTATAATAACTGATATTTATATTAATATTAACAAAAAATTTTAAGTTTAAGATTAGTGGAGCTGAATTGAACTGAATGAAGCTGAGTTGAACTGAACTGAATAGAGCTGAACTGAACTGAACTGAACTGAATGGAGCTGAACTGAACTGAACTGAGCTGAGCTGAACTGAACTGAAATGAGCTGAAATTAAGCTGGAAAGAACAAGGCCTAAGTCTTTGAATCTGAATAAAACTGTGAATAAAGTCTTTAAGCATTGGAGTATTTCTACAAATAATGCTCATCATCAAGGAGGGAGAGTTTGGGTACTTTGGAACCCAAGCTATTATGATGTCAGTTTCCTTACATATGATGCTCGGTATATTCATACTTTTGTGACTAATAAGGTGACTCAACATCATTTCTACTTCACTTATGTTTATGCTTACAATGGTGTTCACAAGAGGGAGAACCTGTGGGATAATCTTAAGAAATTTGCTACTTAGATTCAGGGTGCATGGGCCATAATGGGTGATTTCAATTGTGTTACTCAGGCCAATGACAGGTTAGGAGGTACTGTGAGTATGAATGAAGCAGAGCCTTTTGAAGACTGCATTGAGACTTGCAATGTGATGGATATCCAAGCTTCAGGGGCTTATTATACCTGGAATAATATGTGACAACCCTCGCGATAGCGGAAATAAAACATAACAAGCATGTAATTTATATAGCGGAAAATACGATGTTTTTGAAACTTTTTACATGCCAAAGAAAGATTACGAGGAATGTCAAATAAATAAAAACTAAAGTATAACGTTCTACAAAGAGACATGGTCTCTCAAAACGTGATAAAACATAAAAGTTGTTTAGTAAACTAGCTAAGAACGTCTATAGGTGAATCGTCAAGTCCAACGCTCGCTAGCTCACACCCGAACCCAAAAACAAGCAAAGATCCAGCCAAGAAACCGGTTCATTCATGAAACATGAACGCCACATTCAGTGGGGAGTAACTCCGGGTTTTCCCAGCCATATCACAAATAACATACTTAAACGGTAATAAACATGTAGAAGCATACTTATATATATATATATATGTGTGTGTGTGAATTACGAGAAATATAAATAAGCATTTCAATATATTAAGATATAGGCGCATGAAGTACAAAACTGTAAGCATCAAATTATAGATAGACTCGGGGAAGACACCCTTAGGCAACCATATACTCACTAGGGCTTACATCTCACCGATAGCGGCATATACTTGATAAGATAGAGACTCGACATATAAACCACGCCAAGTCATCCAACGGTCACAAATAATCAACATATAAACATCCATCCAAACATACGAATATGGTAACATAATCTCTCACGGTTAATGACACGCACTAGCACCATGTACATAGCAAATATGATCAATACACGTCCACGGGATAAACATTTCCGTGAACCATACACGATAAACGTTTCGTATATGAAAGACTCATTTCCTCCCGGTAGGACGGCGATAATAATACGGTCCTAGTCTAAACCTGGCCAGACTCTCGGAATAAACATGTTCTGATTCGACATGCGATACACGTTTCGCAACCAAGACTCGGTCAAACACAAAAGCAGAGTACCCCAAATTGGATCACAACTACACGAAAGAGGTAGAAAGAGCACAAGAATCATAATCAAGCGGTACGCTACATGCAATGACACCACCTTGCAAGGATACGACATTTGACAGCCGGGTCGATCAACGCATTGCTTTCGCCTCCCAACAATGTCGTCATATCCCCACTAAAACATGCATACAAGCATTAAGGATACACCTCCTCGTTCCAACATTTCGGTCTAACGAGCAAGGAGGTATAGCCGGGGAATGAGAGTTCATATCACTTAACGATTAGTGCTCAAATCAAAACATATGTAAAACCGATTCAAAGGGGGACATATCAAAAACCGTCACAAAACATGCGATATAAGCGAGTGGGATATCATATATTATAAACATGAATATTTACTACTATTACATAAATTTATACGATAAACGAACCGTACAAACTATTATAATGAGAGTATAAGGAAAGAAATGGAGAAGGGAGCACAGGGGGTGCCAGCTGGTCAGTGGGACTGGCCGCCGGCTACCCGCTTGGCACTTCAGCAACATTCAAACAACCTTAAAAATACAGGGATGAACCTGCCGCTCAAGGGAACCGGCAGCCGGCTACCCGGCTGGGACCACATGCCAACCTAAGAAAAGAAGAAAAGAAAGGGGGTGTCTCAGCCGGTCGGCTGACTGGCAGCCGGCCGACCGGCTGCGACTTACATAATACCAAAATAATTCGAAACACCAATTTCACATCATCCACACTCCCAGTCGGTTGTCTGACCGGAGGCCGGTTGGCCGGCTGGGACTAAACATGCACGAAAATCATCAAACAACCCAATAATCATCAACAAACATCAAAAATCATCAACCAACACAAATTCTATAGCTACTCATCCAATTTTAACACATTTACTAACATCAAATTACATTAAATGCATAATAATCGTTACTTAACGTTGGGTATCATCAATTAAAGCATTTAAACACGTATTGATATCGTGTAACTCTTCGCCGTTACCTTTGTGCGTCTTCAATCGTCTTCTAAGTCTTCTTCCACGAGGTAGTAATCCTTGTCGGGGTCTTGAAGGTCTCCACCTACACAAAGACAACAAAAGATGAATATAATTCACCTTTGAGAAAGACGGAAAATTGAAAATGAGAAAGACGGTAATGTTATTACCACAAAAGGTAAAGGAGGATAAGGGACGAAGATTATGATGAAAATCAAGTGATTTGAGTGAGGAATGAATGAGTAGTTTGGAGATTGAGTTGATCCAAAAATGGTGGTTAGGGTTTTGGTGGCTTGGTGAGGAAGAAGGAGAGTGGAAAAATATGGGGAATAAGGGTTATAAAAAGGGTGACTGGAAAACAATGGGGGAAAAAGCCCAAAATGCGGCTTATGGCGTAACCCACACGAAATTCCGAGTAGAGTCCGAATACGAACTCGGATTTGCTAAATTAGACACGGGAGATTAAGTTCTAATCTAAATCTAAAATTACGCTAATTAATAATAATATAATATTATTAAAATAAAATAGGGTATATTTACGGGTGTTACAATCACCCCAACTTTTAAAAAGTTTCGCCCTCGAAATTTGAGAGTAGAAAACAATAGTATCAAAGACAAGAATCGGTTTTCAAAATTAACTCGAAAGCTTTTACAAGGGAATTATTTATGAAACGAGGTTCTTCTCGAAAACGGTTTAAGGATATTTTTCATAAGTGCGAAACTTTATTTATGGATCACAAGAGTGCCCGTCGCGAACGAGAAGTCTAATTATTCAGATCAAATCAATGTCGAAATAGTGAAATCGAAAATCAAAACAAGCGTTAGTAAGTGCAGGACTAGTCACCAGACGTCTCCAATAACAAGTCCAAACATCCAACCAAACACAAAATCCAAATGTAAAAGCAAAAGAAATTGATTTTCTCCAAAAAGAGGGTACACAATCCATCTTTGGAGTTCTTTGAAAAGGTAAATTAGAAATACAATATGGAAATTTGAAGGTTTTCTCAAAGATAAAATCAAAATAAGAAGACATTACACGTACATAGAGTGACTCGAACATCAAGCTCACAAATCACGATATTAAGAGGTACGTCCAACGAGCAAAATGGACCAAAAAGGGGAAGGATTGAATAGTAATAGATTGAGCGAGGTTCAATTGAGGGAAAAAGAGGGATGAACTCCAAACCTATCTCTCATCCATGATAATTCAAAGGTCGCTCGTAACTCGACTTCACCAACTTCACGAATAAACTAGTCCTCAAGAGAATGTAATTTACCAAAGTTACACCTCAACATTTTCAATCATTAGATTCCTACTAAAATCTTTCATAACCACGAGACCTCAAGTCACCAATCTAACCATTCAAACCTAATTAGCAGCGACTAAGGTCCATAGTTTGTAATCTGCAGGAGAGGTCTTTTAACGTACTATATCATCCTTAGCTTCATCATGCTCTATCTGAAACCACTAACCAAAGAAATCTCATCTTAGGGGACCATATCTACTAACAACCACAAGGTGAACGATCCTTACCATAAAAAAAATCCTTTTATCCAATTCATTCCAAAACTCATTATCGTAAATTATTTACAATGGACTTTCTCATCCTCAAAAGTCAAATCACGATACCTCAAGAGAGATCAGGTACTAATCCCAAATCACTTATATTTTGCCAAACACATGGCAATGCGACCGTTAATCAAATTATTTAGCTCATTAGAACTCAAAATGCATCGGTCTTTGCTTATGACAATATTCCTCAAGTTTGGTCACCAAATCCAAATTTCACAAAGTAATTACTCATATTAGGGTTCAGCATTTAAAGACAATAAATTCTCAAATAACCTTTAAAACAAACACTATAATCCTTAACAACAACAAACTATCATTACGCTCAGTTCGATCCTCAAAAGTGATATTGCAACATCAAGTTTCAAAGTCTAACACCACCAAGAGAGGTTCAACCTAAGTTTATCCTCAATTCCTTATAGTCAACTAAACATGAAACTAGCTCAACAGGGCGGGTAGGTACCATATTTGAAGCATCCTCAAAATACATATACTAACTCCTTACATTAACTAATAAGGAAACTACCTCACAAGAGAATAGGGAAGGCGAACATGATATAGGGAACGCTAGGAGGCATCGTCAAACGACTACAATAAGATGGAAAAGATGCAGGCGGAAAAAGAAGACGAGGTTGATCTAAGGAAATGAACCTACCAGTCACGATCTCTGGGTGAGCATCGGCTTTGGCTCGGCTGAGTACATAGATGGATCCTTTAGCTTTGGCACCGGGTGTGGGAGTCTGACGATCGGGGCATTCACGAAAGCGGTGACCCGCCTTCTTGCAGAAAAAAGCAAAAGAAGGGCCTATCATAGCATCCAACTCCGGGGTGAACAGGTTTCCTACAACCGTCACAAATCCGTCCTTGAGCTTGAGCTTGAGGGGGAGCATTGGGCTTAGGAGCCGCATTGGGGTTAGCTTGAGCGTGATAAGGAACAAGTGTTCTTGCATTGGCGTTTGAGGGAGCATTGAAACGCCTCTTGTTAGCATAGGCATTAGAAGAAGAGGGAGTGAAAGATCTTTTGTCATGGAAGTTTGACCTAGGATTGAAAGAGGGGAAAGGAGAGGGATTCTTCATCTTCGCTTCATCTCTAATGGCCATCATGGAGTTTTCTGCCCAAAGTGCATCATCGTACAACTCTTCAAAAGAGGTAGAACGCCTCCTTACTTTGCTTTGGAGGAAAGCATTAAGCTTATTACGGTAGTAAAAAGCTCGGTCCTCATCATCCTTGATGAGTCTTGGTGCAAAGTGAGCAAGCTTGTTGAATTGAGTCGTGAAGTCTTGAGCCGTCAAGTCACCTTGTTTGAAATCGATGAATTCTTTGAGTCTTTTCTGTTTGAGTTCCTTGGGGTAAAATCGGTCATCAATGAGAGCCTTGAAACATTCCCAATCGAAATTGATTTCAAGAATAGCGGTGGGATTAGCAATCGACCACCAGTTGTCGGCTTGCCTCACAAGAAAGTGCTTTGCGATCCTCACTTTGTCTTCTTCACGGACTTGATACAAGTCGACTACTTTTCCATCTCCCGGAACCACTCCGAGAGCTTGGTAGGGTCCGGTTCTCCACCATACGGCTTGGTCTTGCTCATAGCAATTTGGCTAGCCACCTAAGCATAGCCTTCTTGGTGATGATCTTCTCTAAGAGGAGGGGCTTGGTTTCCTTGAGCATTGGCCGAATCCTGTTGATTCCTTAGGACTTGAGTAAGAGCCTCTAGAATGACATTTTCTATGAGTCGAGGTCTAACCATCTTCATAAGAGACAAAAACAAATTCAGGTTAATCCTAACACTTACCATAAACAAAGAGACTACCAAGTAAAGTCCTTAATTTCTACCCATCTCTCATTTATTATTTCAAGGTCAAGTAATTTAAGTTTAGGGTTCACGTGTGTGCGTCAGGAGCTTCATAGGCTCTGATACAAACTGTGACAACCCTCGCGATAGCGGAAATAAAACATAACAAGCATGTAATTTATATAGCGGAAAATACGATGTTTTTGAAACTTTTTACAAATTAAAGTATAACGTTCTACAAAGAGACATTCTACAAAGAGATATGGTCTCTCAAAACGTGATAAAACATAAAAGTTGTTTAGTAAACTAACTAAGAACGTCTATAGGTGAATCGTCAAGTCCAACGCTCGCTAGCTCACACCCGAACCCAAAAACAAGCAAAGATCCAGCCAAGCAACCTGTTCATTCATGAAACAGGAACGCCACAGTCAGTGGGGAGTAACTCTGGGTTCTCCCAGCCATATCACAAATAACATACTTAAACAGTAAAAAACATATAGAAGCATACTTCTATATATATATATATATATATATATATATATATATATATATATATATATAGAGAGAGAGGTTCAAATGAATCTTTCATATCTTTTGAGTCCCTAAGTCCTCTTATGAGCCCTTAGATCTTTCAAGTTGGGTGGTTGAGATTAAAAACAAAAAGTAACCAATACACTAATTCCTTACTTATACACTAATTAATTATCTTTCTCTCTGTAGCTTAAATTTGATGACATTTTAGCATTTTTAGGGTTTAACTTTTGTTTTCAAGGGTAACTTTTGTTTTTTTTTACGAGTGTGCAGTTTCACAAATGTAACTTTGATCTTTTACGAGTGTAACTTTAATCCAAAAAAGTGTAACCTTATACAAAAAAATGATTTTACGACAAGATTTTGACATTTTACGTATTTTCAGAGTGTAACTTTAATTCAAAAAAGTGTAACCTTTTACTAAAAAAATGATTTTACGACAAGATTTTGACTTTTTACGTATTTTCAGAGTGTAACTTTAACCTTTTACAAGTGTAACTTTAATTCAAAAAAGTGTAACCTTTTACTAAAAATTGATTTTACGACAAGATTTTGACTTTTTACGTATTTTCAGAGTGTAACTTTAGCCTTTTACAAGTGTAACTTTAATTCAAAAAAGTGTAACCTTTTACTAAAAATTGATTTTACGACAAGATTTTGACTTTTTACGTATTTTCAGAGTGTAACTTTAGCCTTTTACAAGTGTAACTTTAATTCAAAAAAGTGTAACATTTTACTAAAAATTGATTTTACGACAAGATTTTGACTTTTTACGTATTTTCAGAGTGTAACTTTAGCCTTTTACAAGTGTAACTTTAATTCAAAAAAGTGTAACTTTATACTAAAAAGTGATTTTGAGACAAAGTTCTTGACATTTTACGTAATTTTATAGTGTAACTCTATTCTTTTACAAGTGTAACTTTGCTCCAAAATAGTGTAATTTTATACTAAAAAATGATTTTAATACAAGTTCTCGACATTTTACGTTTTTTTAGAGTGTAACTTTGATCTTTTACGAGTGTAACTTTAATTCAAAATAGTGTAGTTTTATACTAAAAAATGCTTTTAAGACAAGTTTTTGACATTTTACGTATTTTTAGAGTGTAACTTTTACCTTTTTAGAAGTGTATCTTTTATCCAAAATTGTTTAATTTTACAATAAGAAGTGATTTTAATACAAGTTCTCGACATTTTCCGTATTTTTAGAGTGTAACTTTAGTCTTTTACAAGTGTAATTTCTAATCCAAAGTAGTCTACTTTTATACTAAAAAGTGATTTTAAGATAAATTTTTGACATTTTCCGTATTTTTATGGTGTAACTTTAACCTTTTACAAGTGTAACTTTAATTCAAAATAATGTTATATTATTTTATCAAGTAGCTTTATGGCAACTTATCTGTAAATTTTGAAATTTTAATTAATATAAAGTATAACTCTAACCTTTTTAAAATGTAACTTTATTATATAGAGAGTGTAACTTTAGTTATTTATAGTGTAATTTAATCCTTTTACGATTGTAACTTTAGTCAATAATAGTATAATTTTAGTATATTGAGAGTGTGACTTTAGTCCATCAAGAATGTAACTTTAGTTCATTAAAAGTGTAACTTTAATTGATTGAGAATGTAACCTTAGTCCTTTAAGGGTGTAATTTCAGTCAACTATCAACAATAACACCAAGTAAACAACAATAATAACAACGGCATCTATTTTTGACGTTAAAAAACCGAGATAATGCGATTTTTTTTTTCAGAAATCTATTATTATATAGTAGATCTAAGATTAAAATCACTAAATAAGAAAAAAAAGTAGATCTGAATAGTTTATTTTTTGGTTTTCAAAATTAATACTACTTTTTAAGATCTAAAAGAAAAGGATAAAGAAAAAAAATAAAAATAAAAGAAACTAAAAATCTGAAAACAAAAGAAAATCTGAAAAAGAAGACAAACACCACCACAAGTCCACAACCCCACTAACGTTAACATCGACCCATACCCACAACCCTCACGAGTCACGACCCCCACCGCCACCAAGACCCCCCTCTGACCTCCACCATCACCACCGCACCGCTGGCCACCAACATACCGTGGCAGAGGAGGGAGGAAGACATGGAAAGGGAGGCGCGGTAAGGATGAGGGAGGTGGTGGCAGTGCAGGGAGGGAGACGGTGGTGAAGACGAGGCGGCAAGAAGGAGGCGGCCGATTTTGACTGGAGGCGACGGGTGTTGGCTGGAGGCCACCGTCTTCCTTGACGCGCGGTGAGGTGCGTGGTGGTTAGATCTTTTTTTTTGTTTGTTTTTGTGGTGGTTTTTTCAGATCTAGTTTTGTTTTTGTGTTTGTTTGTTTTGGTGGTGGTTGTTGGAGGTGAAGGAGGATGGTGAAGGGTGGTGGTTGGAGGGACGACAGGAAGGCGGATGAAGGAGGTAGGGGCGGCGGTTGAGAGGGCGGCGGGAAGGAGGAGGGAGGAGGAAGTGGTGGTGGTATTTGAGGGCTTTTTTCCGATTTATTTTTGTTGGTATTTGTGGTGGGTGTTGTGGGGGTGGTGAACGGTGGTGGTATTATTTAGATCTATATTTTTTTATTTTTTTTTGCTTTGGTGGTGGCCGGCGGTGGGGTGGTAGCCGGCGGTTGGGGTGGTGGCTGGCGATGGGAGATGATGAAGAAGAAGAGAGAAAGTGAGGGAGGTGAATGAGTGAATTTAGAGAGAATATAGGAATGAGTTTTAGAGAGAAGGAAGAGTGAAATTTAGAGAGAAGTAGGAGTGGATGAGTTGTGTGAGAAATGAATTAGAGGGAATGGGATATTAGTGGTTAATTAGTGGGAAGTGAGAGAAAGTGGGTTAAACACATTGTTAATGACAGTTTTTGTGTTTTCATCCTAACCATCCATCTTCAAGATCTACGGGCCTTAAAGAGGACTCATGGACTCAAGGTTTTGGGGTGGACTCATTTGATCCCATTACTATATATATATATATATATATATGTGTGTGTGTGTGTGTGTGTGTGTGTGTGTGTGTGTGTGTGTGTGTGTGTGTGTGTGTGTGTGTGTGTGTGTGTGTGTGTGTGTGTGTGTGTGTGTGTGTGTGTGTGTGTGTGTGTGTAGAAATTACGAGAAGTATAAATAAGCATTTCAATATATTAAGATATAGGCGCATGAAGTACAAAACTGTAAGCATCAGATTATAGATAGACTCGGGGAAGACACCGTTAGGCAACCATATAGTCACTAGGGCTTACATCTCACCGATAGCGGCATATACTTGATAAGATAGAGACTCGACATATAAACCCCGCCAAGTCATCCAACGGTCACAAATAATCAACATATAAACATCCATCCAAACATACGAATATGGTAACATAATCTCTCACAGTAAATGACACGCACTAGCACCATGTACATAACAAGTATGATCAATACACGTCAATGGGATAAACATTTCCCTGAACCATACACGATAAACGTTTCGTATATGAAAGACGCATTTCCTCCCGGTAGGACTCTCGGAATAAACATGTTCTGATTCGACATGTGATACACGTTTCGCAACCAAGACTCGGTCAAACACAGAAGCCGAGTACCCCAAATTCAGTCACAACTACACGAAAGAGGTGGAAAGAGGACACAAATCATAATCAAGCGGTACGCTACATGCAATGACACCACCTTGCAAGGATACGACATTTGACGGCCGGGTCGATTAACGCATTGCGTTCGCCTCCCAACAACGTCGTCATATCCCCACTAAAACATGCATACAAGCCTTAAGGATACACCTCCTCGTTCTGACATTCCACTCTAACGAGCAAGGAGGTATAGCCGGGGAATGAGAGTTCATAGCAGTCAACGATTAGTGCTCAAATTAAAACATATGTAAAACCGACTCAAAGGGGGACATATCAAAAACCATCACAAAACATGCTATATAAGCGAGTGGGATATCATATAGTCTAAACATGAATATTTAATGCTATTACGTAAATTTATACGATAAAAGAACCGTACAAACTATTATAATGAGAGTATAAGGAAAGAAATGAAGAAGGGAGCACAGGGGGTCCCAGCCGGTCAATAGGACCGGCCGCCGGCTACCCGCCTGGTACTTCAGCAACATTCAAACAACCTTAAAAATACAGGGATGTCCTTGCCGGTCAAGAGAACCGGCAGCCGGCTACCCGGTTGCGACCACATACCAACCTAAGAAAAGAAGAAAAGAAAGGGGGTGTCTAAGCCGGTCGACTGACCGGCAGCCGGTAGGCCGGCTGAGACTTATATAATACCAAAAATACTTCGTAACACAAATTTCATATCAGCCACACTCCCAGCCGGTCGGCGGACCGGTCGGCCGGTCGGCCGGCTGAGACTACACATGCACGAAAATCATCAAACAACCCAATAATCATCAACAATCATCAACCAACACAAATTCTATAGCTACTCATCCAATTCTAACACATTTACTAACATCAATCTACATTAAATGCATAATAATCGTTACGTAACGTTGGGTATCATCAATTAAAGCATTTAAACACGTATTGATATCGAGTAACCCTTCGCCGTTAACTTTGTGCGTCTTCAATCGTCTTCTAAGTCTTCCTCCACGAGGTAGTAATCCTTGTTGGGGTCTTGAAGGTCTCCACTTACACAAAGACAAGAAAAGATGAATATAATTCACCTTTGAGAAAGACGGAAAAATTGAAGATGAGAAAGACGGTAATTTTATTACTACAAAAGGTAGAGGAGGATAAGAGAGGAAGATTATGATGAAAATCAAGTGATTTGAGTGAGGAATGAATGAGTAGTTTAGAGATTAAGTTGATCCAAAAATGGTTGTTAGGGTTTTGGTGGGTTGGTGAGGAAGAAGGTGAGTGGAAAAATATGGGGAATAAGGGTTATAAAAAGGGTGAGTGGAAAAAGATGGGGGAAAAAGCCCAAAATGCGGCTTAAGGCGTAACCCACACGGAATTCCGAGTAGAGTCCGAATACGAATTTGGATTTGCTAATTTAGACACGGGATATTAAGTTTTAATCTAAATCTCAAATTACGCTAATTAATAATAATATAATATTATTAAAATAAAATAGGGTACATTTGCGGGTGTTACATAATAAGAAATTTCCGGAGAAAAGGGTCTATAGCAAGCTGGACAGATTTTTTATAAATCACGATTGGGGGAATTATAGGCTTAATTGCTATGCCAATTTTCTCCTTGAGGGTCACTTTGACCATACGCCCTGCTTGGTTAGTAAGATGAACAACAATACTTATGTCAATAAGCCTTTCAAATACTTTAATATGTGGAGTTCATCCTCAAACTTTCATGATTGTGTTAATTCAGTTTGGACTCAGAACATTTATGGTACCCTAATGTATAAAGTGGTGAGGAAATTGGAGATTTTGAAACCTTACTCAAGAAACTAAACATGGCACACTTCTCTGATGTGGTACAGCAACAAGGCTTCATCATATAAAACAACAGCTTATTGGTAACCCTTTAAATGTTGATCTTATCAGAGAAGAGAGAGAAGTAAGACATACCTCTAGGGTGCTCCAGGAGACTAAGAAGGAATTCCTCAAACAAAAACCAAAGGCTCACTGGGTAACAGATGGGGATATTAATTCCTAATATTTCCATGGGGTCATAAAGACAAAGAGGAACAAAACTTTCATTCATCAGATTAAGGATCATAATGATCAGGTGGCAAGTGACAAACAAGGGATTCAAGAGGCATTCCTGAATTATTATCACATGCTTCTTGGAACCAGGAAGGAAACTTAGAAAGTGAAAAAGGGTATTGTGCGAAAAAGTAGTACCTGTATTGAGCAACATACCCAAAGACTCTTAGTGTAACACCCCCATTTACCAAGGAGTCTTCGGCAAGACCTTCCCGAGTAAATAAAGGCGTTACCATCTCAGTTTTCCGAGGAAGTGAACATCATAAGACAATAGCAAAACATATTTATGTACATAATATATTTTCATCTTTATTACATAGTTATTCAAACGTAACCAAATACAATACACTCGACTTGTGAACTCTAGACTCAGCAACAGTAACGTGGCATCGACTCGTTGCATCCCAGCTGTCCCCACATCATCACAATTACATATCTGTAATCCATATGTTCCCCATCCCTAATGGATCATCACAGTTTCAACAACAACAAAGGGGTCAGTAACGAATATACCGTCCAATGTACAAGACAAAAACAAGGGAAAGAGAAACCGGAGAGCCATCGCAGCGGACACCTCTATAGACTCAGGTTACCAGCCCTGCTCTACAAAAACCACTAATTGACCCTAGACCGCATCCACAGGCGTCGAAATTCCATCTCACCGCAACGAGATAAACCCGGAACATTAATGTGCACATCCCCCACGTAGCAGGATAACTACAGGGGCGAACTCGGGGTGTGATCCGTCTCTCAACGGATCACCAATCAGTAACCATAGTAACACCCCAAACTCCAAACCCGAACTCCATCATCATCATCAATCACAACAAGTAACATATAATCTTATCACATCAATTAACATAAACAATACTAAGTAAAGAAACCCTATCTTTAGCGTTCCAGGACACAGCCGCTATCCGACGCACACACACAGGTACAAGCACACATCACATCTCCAAATACGAATTTACAACAATAACACAAGTCCTATCACAACTAAGGTCGCTAGAGTCAATTAATAACTACAGGGAAGATACTTACGTAATAAGGCTAATGATCTCCTTTAGCAAGGTGGTCGCACTCGCCGCTAGGCTCTTGTGGCGGTTCCCAAAGCGGTAGTCTTATAAGGTGGTTAGGGTTTATAAAATATAGGGAGGACTTAGGTTTAGGTTAGAGAGAGAGAGAGAGAGGAAAGAAGAGTTTTTATGAAATTAAGATTAACGTCGCAGCCTCCCGAAATATAAACTAACGTGGTCTAACTCCGCCACACTCGGCGGAGTAAAAGGAATAATTGGTCGAGTAAGCTTCACTCGGCCGAGTGTCATCAGCACTCGACCGAGTACGGTCTACTAGGTCCCGTATTCCCCAATGAAAGTACAAGGTCTCCCCATTGCTATCCTATGGATAGCCTTATAAGGTCAGCTCTTAAGGTCAAGGGTTGGTTAAAGGTCCCTAAAATAACGAGTAATACACTTAGACCCTGTCACTGCACAGGAAATTAAGGAGATTATATTTCATATACCTAATGATAAGGCACCAGGGCCAATTGGGTACTCAAGCAAATTTTTCAAGGATACCTGGAATACAGTGGGGGATGACATAGTTAAGGTTATTAAGGATTTTTTTGACACTAGGTGCATGCTTAAACAGGTTAATACTACCTCAGTCACTTTGGTTCCCAAAGTAGACAAGTCTGAAACTATTCTTCAATATAAATCCATTGCATGCTGCAATGTGATTCATAAATACATTGCTAAGATACTCTGAAATGGGCTAGCCACTGTTCTCTCTAATCTGATTTCTCAGAACCAAGGTGGGTTCATTAGGGGAACGAGTATAATGGAAAACATCCTCATTTGTCAAGACAGAATTAAACTGTATGAAAGGAGTGCTGTATCTCCAAGGTGTCTAATCAAAATGGATCTACAAAAATCTTATGATACCCTTGAGTGGGATTTTACGGACCAGATGCTCAAGGCCCTTAAATTCTTTAAGCAGTTCAATACTTGGATCATGCAATGTGTCACCACTGCAACTTGTTCTCTTAATCGTAATGGTGACAGCTTTGGTTTCTTCATGGGGCAGAGGGGCTTGAGACAAGGAGACGCCCTATCCCCCTCATTTTCACAATATGTATTGAATATCTCACAAGACTAGTAGCATATACTATAGGAAGTGATGAGTTCAACTATCATCCTCTATGTAAGATCATGAAACTAACTCATCTTATGTTTGTAGATGATTTATTCCTTTTCTGTAAAGGAGATGTTCAGTCTATGATGATCATCAGAAGAAATTTTTCCACCTTCTCTAAGTCATCTGGACTCAATATGAGCCCTGGAAAGTCTAATGCCTAGTTTAATGGGGTGAAGGAAGATTTGAAGAAGGACTTTATGCAAGTATCTGGTCTGGTTGAGGGTAAGTTACCTTTCAGATACCTTAGAGTACCCATTAAGACAACAAGACTGAGCATGCAGGATTGCAAACCATTAATAGAAAAAATTGTCAGTAAAATCAGAAGTCTTGGGGCCAAAAAATTGTCTTATGCAGGTTGGTTAGTACTGATCAAAGCTGTACTCAAGACATTCCATATTTATTGGGCAACCATGTTCATATTACCCTATGAGGTGATTGCAAGAATTGAGAGCATTTGTAGAAACTTCCTCTGGGATGGAGGAGTAGACTACAAGAGACCCCCCTTAGTCTCATGGGATAAGGCTTGTAAGCCAAAGAAGGAAGGGGGGTTAAGTATGAAAGATGATTTACTATGGAACAAAGCTGCAATTGGAAAATTAGTCTGGTGGATTGCATCTAAAACTGACCATCTCTGGATCAAATGGGTCAACAACATTTATATAAAAGATCAAAACTGGATAGAGTACTCACCCCCCCAATTCTTCTTCCTAATACTGGCGCAAGATTTTTCAGGTAAGAGAACTTTTTGGCAGAAACATATAATCAATCTATGTTGTCTATTCAAGACTACACTATTGCAAGGGGTTTTGAATGGATAAAAAACAAAGCAGACAAGGTTACTTGGGCTGGTCTAGTTTGCAACAAATGGACTATCCCTAAACACAGTTACATAGCGTGGATGTATCACCACGATAATATGAATACGAATGCTAAATTTTTCAAGCTAGGTATTAGCACGAACAACATTTGCAGTATTTGTGGGACAAACAAAGAAAATGAAGACAATCTCTTTTTCCAGAGTGAGCATATTACCATAGTTGTAAGGAATGTTAGCAAGTAGAGTGGAATTAACTTACTAATTCAGAGTATACTTACCTGGAGATTAAGAAGAAGAGGCTCGAATCTGAAGAAATGAGTCATAAATGCCATCATTAACTCATGCATGTATCACACATGAAGACAACAGAACTCTAGCAAAATGGGGCTCCGTATTCTAAGACCACACAGTCTTGCGGAGATCATAGAGAAAGAAATGAGATTCAGAATTAGAAGCATCGTCAAAACCCCAATCATTGCCAAGGATGTGAGATTCATAGAAAAGCTGATAGAGGAGAGGTAGAAGAAGGACGAAGAGGAAGAGAGATGATAAGGTGGATGATGAAACTGATTGTTTGTCATCTGTTTTTGTAGGCTATTGTGGGTTTTTTCTTGGGCCGGTTAGAACCGGATGTAATGAGTTGCTCGAGTGACCCGTTTTCTTAACTAGAAGCAGGAAACCTTGTTTCTGGTGACTATTTAGTTATATGAAATTCTTACATTTTAACCCTAAAAAAAACCCACTACAATAGTATGTAATATGCAAACTAATAAACCTTAGTTTGATTTATTGCGTATTAATTTGTACGTAGTTTTACTTCTTTCACTGCTATACGAAATCGGCTATGCACAACCAAATGATATAGTATATGAGCTTCCCTAAACAAATGATATAACCCATGAGCAGAACTTCCGATACAATTTGGTACACTAATAAGTGGGTTTACTTTTACTTCTAGAATACAAAGCAGTAAAATTAAAATCTGGTACATCGTAGTTTGTCTTTCTCTACACAAAATTATACGCAATTTTGATTAATCAGATAAATAAATAGGTTTGAATTTTAACATTTTATTATCTATATCCATATACAATGCATGGATCAATTCTTAATATATTTTCAATATTAGTATATCCTCAATAAATTTAGTACCTGATTAGATTTAGTTATTTTTATCGAAGATTGCATTTTTAAGTAATATAACAATGGGGTCCTCATGTCATACGATTGCCACAATTTCACCGTCATCTACCATATGAAATGTAGCTCCGGTTTTAGCTACGTTATATAATGGTTAGAACTTAGAAGATCACAACCCTTGTAAATAAGTTAAATTACGAACACATAGTAAGTACAATCACAAAGAAGGTTTACTAGGATCAATATTATAAACTAAGACTTTTATTATTGACAAGAGAGGATTACAAAGGATTTTATATGAGAAGGGTTTTTATTTCACTTAGCTTGATTTTCTATGGTACCAAGCATGTCTATTTATACTACTTACATGATAAGCATGCTCATACACCTTGCATGCCTTGATGCTACACTTGGCATATTGCCTAAGACACTTATGTAGCTTACTTACCTTACACCTAGTACACACTTATTTATCTTACACCTAGCATACACCTACTTTTCATAATTACCCTAATGGTAATTTTATTTATTTATGCTTATGGTAATTTTGCTTAACTATTTACATTTCTTTGTCTTCATTCCCCCTGTCTCCAAAAGAGGGCGGTGTTCACACCGAGTTGTCACTGTCACCAGAGTCACTTTCTTCACTTCCGGACAAATACTCCTTTACGTATATCTTTAGACCTGGAATATACTTTTTAATTTCACGTGGGTGCCCTTCAACTCTGTATCTTGGGTGATCATAATCATTTATGGGCTTGGAGTATTGGCTATGAAAACCATGTAGTGTTTTTCTGATCTCATGGACAAACCTTTGAGGATATGTATGGTGCCAATCTGCTGTGAGTGAGCAAAACGATTCCTTACTTATGCTTGATTCTTTTACTCCATTGAGGTCTGCTAGTTAACTTGTTCTTTTGTGAAAATGATTTCCTGATAGAACTTGGGTGTTATATCTTCGTTGTATTTGGATATCGTTATCCTTTCGGATTTGGAAGATAGTGATCTTGAAGGTGATGAATATTGTATGACCTTCCTTCTTCCGGATACTTTCTTGCCATTGAGTGGTATCTTGAAATAGTGTCAACCATTTGTACAGTAATTTGTATTGTGGCTTCCTTCTGGTTAGAAGACACTTTGCCAAATACTGTAACATTGGGCTTTTTTCTATAAGTACCCCTATAGTATATAGTTCAGCAAGATACCAGAGTAAGAGATAGGCTTCAGGAGGAAATCTTCCGTAATGTTTTGGATTTAGGTGGATGGTGGTGAGGAATGGATATGCCGGATGGTAAGGTAGACCAAGAAGGGGTCCTTGTTCCAATCCATATCTATGGATATACAGGACAAGAAGTTTATGGAGAGTTTCAATACCTCTGGTTGTTAGGACCTTCTTCAGGAGGTCTTCTTGCAAAACTTGAGGCATATGATTCACCAAAGATTCTATTGATTCTTTGTCTGGCTGTGCGAGGTTGAGCATATAGATCATAGGGATGATGGATGAAATTTGACGTTCGGTTCTTGAGAGAAAATCTGGAAGGAAATTGTCTTTTCCTTTTATGTGTTTGACCTCAAATTTCCATTGAGAAAACCAACTTGCCCATCGGAGTAGTTGTGCTTGAGGGAGAGTCTTTTGCTTAAATTGGATCATCTTTGGGAATGATGACATGTCCATTTCTATGAGAAAATGTTGCCCAATAAGATGAAACTCAAATTTTTCAATACCTCTTTTCACCGCGAGAATTTCTTTGTATGTGGAATGGTAGTGTTTCTCGCTTTCTTTGAAAGCTCCGCTCTTGTAGCCACATATCTGTCTGTTACCCTTCTCATCTTCTTCAAGTAGTACCGCACCCCAGTAGCAATCACTTGCATCTGTTTGTAGAATTCTTTTTCCTTTTGATGGGATTTTTAATGCCGGGAGAGTTTTTGTCATCTGTTTCAACTCCCTTATTGCCTCTGTGCATTTTTGGTTCCATGGGGCAGCATCTTTCTTTAGTTGGGCTGATAATATTGACCTGTGCTTTGCTAGGTCATGGATAAAATCTGCCATATAATTGACAATGCCAAGAAATTGCTGGATTTGCTTATAGGAGAGCTTTTCATCTGGAAATTCTTCAAGTTGTGTAGCAATATGAGGCTGAAGATAGTATTGACCTCTGGAGATATGCATCCCGAGAAAATCAATTTTTGTTTCTCCGACGACCATCTTTTTCTCCGAAAGCATTATCCCATATTGTTGGACAATATTATGGAATTTTGCTAGCAAGGCAGAGTGTGAATCAATATCCATGGAGAACAAAAGGATATCGTCTATATATACCAAGGCACTTGTAAGGATTGGTTCGAAGATCTTGATCATTGCTTTCTGGAATAAGGATGGAGCTGTTTTTAGCCCGAATGGCATCACCTTCCATTGGTAATGTCGATCAGGGATGCAGAAAGCAGTTTTTGGTCTCTCTTCTGGTTTAATCCCTAGTTGCCAAAACCCCGCCTTAAGATCAAATTTTGAGAATATTTGTGCTTGGGGTAGTTTTTGAAAAAGAACTTCTCTCTTTGGTAGTGGAAACTTGTCATCAGTAAGGAAATGGTTAAGAGGTTGGTAATTGATAACCAGCCTTAACTTTCCTCGTACTTGTTCTGCTCTTTTATTGACATAAAACGCTTCACATGTCCATGGGGAGGTGGTTGGCTCAATTAGGTTTTCTTTTTGTAGTTGGTCAATTTCTTGAAGAGCCAAACTGTAATGGTCTGGGTTCATTCCCATATGGCTTGCTTTTGTTGGGTTGATGTCCTCATTCTTTTTGAATGGCAAAGTTATAAAGAATTCAGGGTTTTGCCATAATGGAGAAGAGCATTTTGTGAGAAACTTAGAGTGGGATTCAGCACATGAGGTTTTGGCTATGTTATCTCTTATAGGGTATAGGATTTCATAAGAGTAAAGGTGAGAGGTTGACGTCCATGGTAACAAATGATTTTTGTGTTTTAGACCTTTTGGATGCCATGATACCCTTTTGAGACTATGTAGAACATCAAAACCAAGTATAAAGTCTTTTCCGGGAAGATCAGACCCATATACTCTTGTTTTCAGCATGTAACCCGGAAACAACTGAATGTAAATCGGCTTACTTTTAAGAGTTATATAGAAAACCTGCCCATTTGCTGCTTTAAACGCCACAGAACATGTTTCCCAATGTGATGGGGGAAGAATATTTGGTTTGATTATGGAAGATGCAGCACCAGTATCAAAATATGCAATAACAGGTATGGGTTTGTCGTATTTGTCTGGGAAAATGTAGATTTTTGCATTTGGGGAAGGTTGAAGAGGATAAGTTGGGATAATATCATTTTGTGGTTCTGCTTTACAGGCTTCTATAGGATAAAGATCAAACCTGACAAACTGGTCGGTAATACCTTCATCTTCTTCAGAGTCTTGGTCTGAATCTCCAGATGATTCTTCTTCAAACTCCATTCCCATTGCCAAAATGGTTTCATCTGTTGGTTCATCATCAAGGGAGAAGATGGACTCAATATCTGCATCATCAATGTCTTCCATTTGAGCTAAGTATCCCAAAAGATTATCTCTTTTCTTTTTGTTCAAACAATCTTTTGCATAATGGCCCTTCTTTTTGCAAATATAGCAGCGATCCGACTTTTTGGACCCAAGTTGTTTTTTCTTCCTGAAAAATTTCCATTTTTTATTCCTAGACAATTGTGGAAACTTTTTCTTCCATCTTTTTCTGTAGAATTTATTTTTTCTTCCCTCTGAGGATGTGCATCCACATTTTTTAGGTTTGCACTTGATAGAGAGTTCCGGATGATCACAAGCTCTTCCTAAAAGTTTTCCTTGTTCTTGTAGTTGCTTGAAAAACTTCTGATGGTTACATAGTTTTTCAAGAGCTGCAAGAGATGTTTGGTAGAGTTCTCCCAGTGTAGCAGTACCCAAAGGTATGTTTTTGAGGGAAAACTGTCTAGCGGTTTCATTTCCCAATGGCTCTGGAAGAGAATTTAAATAAGCTTGTTTGAGATTTACATCATCCATACCTCCAAGAGCATAAAACCGCTTGGACATCCTGTCATAATGCCGTTCAAGGTCTTTCCGCATAAATGAACAACATTTCATACTGAGGAATTCTTCTCTCGCTTGAGTTGTGTAATGATCCCAAGCACCGAGAAATTCATTATGGATGTTTCCAATGAAAGCATCAACTGTAGGGGATTGTCGGATTTGCAGTTGTCGATAGGCTCCAAGACTAATCCACCACTGTCGGATTGTTCAGTACACCAGGCATGCATTTCATAGATTTTATCCCTCCATTTTGATGGCGGAATGTTATCAAAAGAAAAGCCATGACCCGGTATATCTTGACCTTTAAGATTCCAATCTGGTGGAGGATGAGCATTAGGTTGGTCATGTTCCTCCGGATTTTCTGTTTCACTCTCAACCACCTCCTCAACATGGGTTGGCTCAGCCATCATAAATTCTGGTATTAAGACCTCGCCTTCTGAATTTTGAGATGTGGGTTTCTTTGTCTTTGGTTTGGCCAAACTGGTTAGAAGAGAGGAGATGGGATTATGATGTTCTATCATAAATTGTGAGGCGTCTTCTGGATCTTGGGTCATAGAAGGTTCTATCTGAGTTATTGTTGATGTTTTTTCTCCATCTTTCGATGCAGATTGCCTCTTTTTTGTTATATGTCTTTCTTCAAGAACCTTTGTCGGAAGGAATGACGATGCTCCAAAAGGGCTCAATTCTGGTGGTAGAAGAGGAAGAGGTTGTGGATGTTTTTAAAAGGGTGGTGTATATACTGGGTATGGGGTAAATATGTCGCAAGGCATATTTGGTGGTGTTTTTGGTAGATTTTGTAAGGAGGATAATTGTGTTTTTAAGGATTTTAACTCAGACTCCTTTTGTGAAATAAGTGGAGATGCTATGGAAGCTGTTGTTGCAAGTCGTAACAGTTCTTGGTGTAATGAAGAGATCTTTTGATGTATATCTTTCACTGCAAGATCCATGATAGTTACCTTTTTATTTATTTGTTGCAACAGATTGTTTTGGGCTCGTGCATTTTCTGACTGCCAGTTTAATGTTGCTTCTGCAGCACTTATTTGCTTTGTTGAACCATCCGGATTTTTGGTGACTGGATTTTTTACCTTCCAAGAATGTTTAGAATTTTCTTCCTCAAATTCTGTTGGTGGAAAATCTTTGTCTGGAGGAGAGGATGGACCAAACATGTAGCATGAGGGAATATCTTTTTGTGGATTTTCATATTTTTCTTGCTTTGAGTATTGTACATAATATTCAAAAGTTTTTCCAGTTGGTTCTCCTAGGAGGCCAACATTTGGATCACCTGACACATATTTTTCTCTAAGGATTTGTTGAGAGGATTTTTTCTTTCTATTTCTTTTCTTTGGGTAATCATCCTCATCTGAGTCTGTCAACATGCAATTTTCACAGTCACAGACATCAAAGAATTTGTGTCCTGACTCATCCTTAAATACATATACTGGGTCTCCAAGAGAGTTAAACGAATGTATAGGAATGTTAAGATAACTCTCATTTTGTTTCATTGGGATGAAAAGTGGAGTGATAGTATTTATTTCAGTACAGAAAATTGGTGGACAAGACTTTGCATCTGGTTCCTTTTTGAAAAATATTTCAATGGTGCCATCTTTTTGTTTGGTAATTTTGGAGTCTAGGGATTGTAAAGGAGTGTTTATTTCATGTATCTTTTCATAGTTGGTAATCCAAGATTCTGGGAGTAGTTTGATAAGTTCATCTTTTGGAATTTGTCTAGGAATATGGATACAAGATGGGCTATGTTGTGACTCTAATTGTATAAAAAGAGCATCATTTGTATCTCTTGGAAGACTAAGATCCATTGCATGGTTTTGAACCCTATATGCCATTTGATGGTGAAGAGTTGCTGCATATGTATTTCCAACTTGTGGAGTTCCAGTTATTTGTAGTTGGATTTGAAGATTTTGGGGGATTTGTGGGTCTTCTAGTGCCATGTTAAAATTTGGAAATAAAGTGATAAATACAGTACCTGCATTGAGTGTTGTTTGGATAGTTGCAATACATGCATGTTTGTATTCTTTGAACCTTGTATCAAGTAAGGCTATTCGTGCTACAACAGGTAGACCTTTCCTTCCATGGAGAGTCAGTGCTAAACGTACTGCTCCATAGTGAAGATGGGTGTAACCACTTGTTTTCCATGTGTGAAGCATAGCTTTATTAAGCCGGAGAGGAATCATTTGTTCTGCTTCTGTAGCTGGAACAAAATGTTGTTCTAACTGTGAGGCTAGAACGATTTCTTTAACTGTATTTTTATGTGGACCAAGTACTTGTTTGATAGCTTTTGGAAATGAAGAGTTTGGTTTTGTAAAGGCTCGATATGGATTTAACAAAGGAAGTTGGGTAATAGGGACCTTGCTATTTTCATTTACATACTCTACTTCATAAAGATAATCTACTTTACTAGCATTTGACTTATGAAGAGAAGAAGAAGACGCATGTGCTAAGATATTAGAAGTATTTTCCATATTTTTTAGATGGAGCCAGAAACCATAACAGAATGTCTTATCTCTTATCTATCCTTCAAAATATTAAATTATAATAAGTTACTCCGCTTTTTATATGATAAGTTAGTATAAAGTATCAACTTGTTTGTTCTTAAAATTGCTAAACCGAGACAACAAATAGTTTTTAAATTTGTCTCAAGGTACAAGCTTTTAAGAACATCATAGTTAATTCTTTACACTTTATTCTGCCTAGTAAGAATTTTCTGATGTGGAAGTTCCACAAAGTGGCAACCACAGAGCATACTTCTCCATACTTAGGATATTAATAAAGGGAATAACTCACTATTCTTTAATACTTATTAGGAATATAAGAGCCAAGGCTTAGACTGCCATGGCTCTGATACCAAAATTACGAACACATAGTAAGTTCAATCACAAAGAAGGTTTACTAGGATCAATATTATAAACTAAGACTTTTATTATTGACAAGAGAGGATTACAAAGGATTTTATATGAGAAGGGTTTTTATTTCACTTAGCTTGATTTTCTATGGTACCAAGCATGTCTATTTATACTACTTACATGATAAGCATGCTCATACACCTTGCATGCCTTGATGCTACACTTGGCATATTGCCTAAGACACTTATGTAGCTTACTTACCTTACACCTAGTACACACTTATTTATCTTACACCTAGCATACACCTACTTTTCATAATTACCCTAATGGTAATTTTATTTATTTATGCTTATGGTAATTTTGCTTAACTATTTACATTCCTTTGTCTTCATTTGACCACAACTCACGTAAATAAGTTGACAAAGTCTTCACCAACACATTTTATCTATATCTATATGATACGGTTTTTCTTACGCGTGCCTTAAGGGAACACATTAATATGCTAAATAAAAAAGATTTAAAACATATTCACGTAGGATATATAAGTATTATTTTTTATTTATCATAATTAGTGAGAATATCTTATAAATCTTATTAATATTTGTCCTAAGGCAATATAGTCAATTTCCTACTCATTCATAAAAGTGAGATTAGTCTTACTAATATCCAAAAATCCATGTTTATCAATATCAATTCAACATTATCATGTTTAGAATTCTAAAACGTATATAACAATATAGATAGACAAAAGAAGAGAATTGGGAATGGGTGGATAACTAACATTGGTTTCCCTGATTATTTATAATGATTTTTCAATACTATATAGGAATACTACCTTCGTAAATCAAGTCTTCGTATTAGATAATGCTCCTCAGCAGTCCTTGGTCCATGAAAATGACGGGGGAATTTGTCAATTCAAGTGGCATCACTTTGAGCTCAAAGTGGTCATACCTTGTGCTAAAAGCGGTCTTGGGAATGTCGGACTCGTGAACGGGGATTTAATGGTAACCAGACATCAAATCGATCTAGGAGAAGGTATAAGCACCCTTCAGTTGATCAAACAAGTGTTGACTCCGAGGCAAATTGTACTTGTTCTTGGTTGTGACATGATTTAGCTCACGATAGTCGATGCAAGGCCTCATAGAACCATTCTTTTTTTCTCATACTTACGAACTTCAAGGCAGAAATACGCTTCACACCCACTTGGGATCGTGTTCCCTTGTAGGTAATTCAAATACCTAGAGGACTCCTAAGAAAGATATTTGGATCTCGACACTCTATTCTAGCATAGTACTTAGCTAGCCAATCCATACCCGAAATAACGTCAAATTTCCCAAGAGATAAACTAAGAAGGTTAGCAGGGAAGATCATTTTTTCAATTGAAATAAGAACATCGGGAGAAAGAACTGAGCAAGAAATGATTTCTCCGAACGGTAAGGATATTGAGGTATCCTCCCTTTGGGTAGACTCAAGGTTAAGTTTGTCTGCAAATGTAAAAGACACAAATGACATAGATGCTCCGGTAGCAAATAAGATAAGGCAAGGTTTATCATGAATTAAAAACATACCGGTGATGATCTCGGGATGAGCGGCGGCTTCGGCACAACTCAAGACATAAGTAAAACCCTTTGGCTTGGCATTGGTAGGTAGCTTCCTATCCGGGCAATCCGTTGAAGCGATGACCGGGCTTCTTGAAAAAGAAGAAAATGAAGGGCCTATTGTAGCATCCAACTCCGCGGTGGAGGGCCTTGCGGCACCCACTACATAAGCGGCCTAGAGCTTGAACATTGGTCGGAGAAATGGTTTGAGCATTGGCTTGAACCATAGCTTGAGATGAAGCTTGACC
>JAIUZE010007489.1:0-11327 GCA_022085475.1 Heliosperma pusillum | reverse complement strand
TGATCGGGCCTGTCGCAAGCCCTGGTCAAAGATAATTACCCAGACTAGGCTAATAACAAATTAATGTAATTAGGGAAGTAGGGGTCGATCCTCAGGGAGATGGTGTTTCCTATAGAATGTGAAATGTCTTGCAATTGGGTCTTATCTAACGCGTATCTGGGTTTTGGGGTTTTGATTTCTAAACTAATAAAAAGCATAAATGAAAACAAAATAAAAGCAAATCAAAACGAAAACAATAAAGCAAGTGATGAATTAACAAGGATAAAAAGAATCTAGGGAAGTAGGTTCACACATGTAGATTAAAATATTGATGAAATTGGATTTAGAACATGCAAATAATTCATTGTGAGTTCGTAAGAATGATGTGTTCATTACAATCATAGATCAGATGGTCTAGCAGGCTTTTAGGCAATTTACTAGGTCTAATCTACCATGTCATGCTTTGTCTATTCAAATCACGTATTTCTACTTTAGAAAAGAATTCCATTTTAGTCAATGATTTTGATGAGGAATCGTTAACTATCGTTATAGTCCAAACATGCATATACACAATGTTTTAAAAGCACAATTTCTTTTATCCAATTATCATCTTTTAATCAACCTACATGGCTACCCTACACCCTAGAAAAAAGACTACTCACTCATGGTGATGTTTAGATCTAAGATGATGTTAATAATAAAAACTAGGATAGACATGTTTATTTGGTTTTGATAATATTTTAAGACTCTTTAATTGGCGATAATAACGGTGCTAAATTGACGATCTAGGGAAATGAAATGATTACAACGATATTGAAATTGAATCTAAAATAACATGTAAAGAAAATAGCAATCAAATAAGAAACATAAAGACTTTAAAAAAAAAAATAGGAATACCTAGATGACGATCAACAACGACAATGATGAAATATAAACAACCATAATAGAAATTCCTTGCATAGAATAGTCGATCAACGAATTACAATACTTGAACCACATAAAGTAGATTACAAAGATGGAATTTTTATTGATCTAGGCTAAGGATTTGATGTAGAGAAATCAAAAATAAACTAAGAAACTAAGGACAAAAAGGAAGAAGAAAATGATCTAGACGAGAGAAGAGAGGCTAGGTTTCTCTCCTCCTAATCTAGGTTTTTCTAATTGTGTGTAGAGAAGTGTGTTGAGATGTGGTGGCTGAGGCACTCTTATATAGCAGTAGGTTTCGTGAGGAAGGGGTCATACATTAAACATATAGGACAAAATAAAGGAAGTCGAAGCAAAAGCTCGGATCAGCAAACATACCCGATCGGGTACACTACTTACCCGATCGGGTATGTAGTAATCTGGATGCTTTGACCTTCATTTCATCTCCCTTGGCCTATGACTTGACTTTCATTATCCCCCTTGACCTTTTGAGTCGGGTTTGTTGATAGGGTTTGATAATGTAAAATGATGATTTCTTCGCCTAACTGATCGATCTTCTGACAAATGCGAAATCGTCTTTGCTTCTTTTTTGTTTTGAATCAGTGAACCTTCTTGAAATGCCTTTGACTTGGTCAAGCTTGCTTCTTCATATCGTCGGGTTCTAGGCCAATGCTCGGGAATATAGAAAAAGGGCGTAGAAACGTCAATTTCCCTACAAAACAGGTTAGAACATAGGAATTCACCTAGAAGACGATATTAGCTCATAAAATAGCTTAACAAAGCACAAATGACATACAAAACCGAGCTAAATTGGGGGTTAAAATCATGCAAATATGCACTTATCAAACTCCCCCAAGCTAAACCCTTGCTTGTCCTCAAGCAAACATAACAAACAATACCAGGACAAGGGTTGCAAGCATTGGCTACTACACCATCAAGAAACAAATCTCAACGTAAAACTTTGGAAACATAATGAATCATAACCCAAAAACAACGTGGGCAAGAATGATACATAAACTTGGCTGAGATTTACATGACGACGCAGCACAAAGAACTTCACTACAGAATTTTCGGCTCTTGCATGATCTTTTTTACAAATGGACTCTCACGGCACACTCGAACACTCATGTATGAAAAAGGTGATTTATTTATGTGTAAATGTTTTTGAGACACTCACCTATTTACGACTTATGAAAATGTGTCCGCAGTCTAATATGGTAAACAATTCAAAACACAAGTCAAAGATCACAATGCACATAGAAAAGAAGCCGGAAAAAAATATGAACAAGGCTTTGGGAAATGGGTGAAAGGTGGATAAACAGTTATGGTCATGTGAAGGTTAGAATGAGCTAGCAACTGACCAATGATAAATGAATACTCAATCCAAACTTTCGATTAATTCCCAAAAGATGAATAACGAAGCCAGAAGGAACGGATTGGCTTATTACACACGAAACACAAGAGTGAACTCCTTCTAAACATTGAATTGACATTTTGAGGAGATACTCACAACTTCTTCTTTTATTTATTTTTCTTTATTTTTTTTCGATTTTTTTCTTTTTCAATTTTTTTCGTTTTTCTATTTCATTTTTTTTCATTTTTTTTTTCTGAAGATAACATCACTTCTGGAACATTTTGGTTCTCCCAAATTCACTTTGACATAAAAGAACAAATCTTCTCAAAAGAGCACCCATACACCATAGTCTAGCTGCTAACTCAACAAGGTAGGCAGTTTTTATATGTAGATGTTATCTTGTGAAACATTTGTATGAAGGGGCTAATTTTGAGGGGTAATTCAAAGTGAAAAAGGCTTCAAATCTTAGTGAATCATGAATGCAATGCTTATAGGAATGAAATGAGAACCATACTTATGCGTTTTGACATGACACACATCACAAGGAGAACTACACACACCTTAATGAGACTGGGTATAGATGTACCAGCCTAAGGAGGTTCTACCTTACAATATATGTAACTTGCCAAATGTCAAGATCAAGCGTACTCATCTATAGATTCATTCCATGCCTACTGTGTACAAGACTTCCCCATGTATGCACAATTCAATGAATATTGAATCATTATCTTTTGAAAGCTCTAAGTTTGGGAAATGTAACATGATAGCATAGTAACAAGCAAGCAAAGCATGAAAAGCATTCAATTATGTTCAAAATTTTAAATTTTTCTCTTATTCAAAAATTTGAAAATATAAACAACTAAAATGCAAAATGGGAAAATGCAATCCCTCCCCCAAGCTAAACATCACATTGTCCTCAATGTGAGCACAAAGACTAAATATGCAACGAGATGCTCAATGGGAAGAAGGGTAAAAAGGGAAAAAGATGAAAGGAGAGTGAAGCTTACTAGTCAGCGCGGACTCCCCCAAGCTAGTCTTTTGGACTTGACAAGGAAGATCTTCATAGATTCTTCAAAAACTCTTTCATCTGCAAAGTAAATCTAACAAAACAACGAAAAAGGGAAAGCAAAAATAAAATGCAAAAAGAAAGGAAACACGGGTTGCCTCCCGAGAAGCGCTGGTTTAACGTCCCGCTCGACGAATACTCCTATGAAATCATCTGGTTGGGGATTGACGCTCTATATAGACAATATCTAAGCATCCGATAATGGAATTGCTGTAGTAGAGTTTCAATCGGTGTCCATTGACCTTGAATTTTTCACCATTACTAGTCATTATTTCCACATAACCGTATTTGCTTACATATGTGACAGTGAATGGTCCAGACCATCTTGATCGAAGTTTTCCCGGAAAAATTTTCAAACGGGAGTTGAAGAGAAGTACTTGGTCACCGACATTGAATTCTTTTCTGATTATCCTCTTGTCGTGCCAACGCTTCGTTTTCTCTTTATAAATCCTAGAATTCTCGTAAGCTTGCAAACGAAACTCTTCTAGCTCATTCAGTTGCAAAAGTCGTCTATCAGCGCTAAGCTTAGTGTCTAAGTTGAGTTCTTTGATAGCCCATTGAGCTTTGTACTCTAACTCAATGGGGAGATGACAGGCCTTTCCATAAACCAACCGATAGGGGGATGTTCCAATCGGGGTTTTGAAAGCTGTGCGATAAGCCCATAAGGTGTCATCGAGCTTATTACTCCAATCGGTTCTAGATTTCGAGACTACTTTTTGAAGAATTGTTTTTAGCTCTCTGTTCGAAACTTCTACTTGACCGCTGGTCTGGAGCTGGTAGGCTAAACCTCGTCTGTGATACACACCATACTTGGCAAGCAAAGTGTTTAACTGCTTTTCTCCGAAATGAGTTCCTCGATCACTTATCACGGCTCTGGGTACACCAAAACGCGGAAAGATGATCTTTTTAAATAGTCGTATCACAGCTCTAGCATCATTGTTGGGGGTGGCAATTCCTTCTACCCACTTTGAAACATAGTCGACAGCGACTAAAATGTAACGATTTCCATTTGAAGAAGGGAATGGTCCTTGATAGTCAATACCCCAGACATCGAATATCTCGACTTCTAATATGCCGTTTTGAGGCATTTCATGTCTTTTGGATATTTGACCCATTCGTTGACAAGCATCACAAGCCGTAACAAAGTCTCTTGAATCTTTAAACATCGAGGGCCAGAAAAACCCGGATTGTTAGACTTTGGCTACGGTCTTGGACGGACCATGATGACCACCATAAGCACATGAGTGGCATCCTTCTAAAACTCCTTATACTTCCCACTGGGGGATACAACGTCTATACAGACCATCTGAGCACTGCTTGAAAACATAGGGGTCATCCGAAACAAAGAATTTTGCATCATGCAAAAATCTCTTTCTTTGGTTATAAGAAAGGTCGGAGGGTAGCTGGCGACTGACAAGGAAGTTGGCAATATCAGCATACCAAGGAGAAGAGTCCGTAATTGCCATTAATGAATCATCAGCGAACGAATCATTATTGGCGTTGGTAATCCTATTTCAGTTACTCTTATCCTTGAGAGGTGGTCAGCGACTACATTCTCTTCTCCTTTCTTATCCCGGATCTCTAAATCAAACTCTTGAAGGAGTAAGATCCATCGGATAAGTCTAGGTTTTGCCTCTTTATTTGAAAGCAGATATTTCAAGGCAGCATGATCAGTGTAGACAATAACTTTTGATCCTATTAGGTACGAGCGAAATTTGTCTAAGGCATAGACAATGCAAGAAGTTCTTTCTCAGTGGTGGCATAGTTGATTTGGGCAGGATCTAGGGTTTTACTAGCATAGTAAATCGCATGAAGAAACATTTCCTTTCTTTGCCCTAAAACAACTCCTACGGCATAATCACTCGCATCGCACATTAGTTCAAAGGGCAGATTCCAATCAGGCGACTGGATTATAGGTGCGGTGATCAAAGCACGTTTGATTTTGTTGAATGCCTCAAGGCATTCCTTTGTGAAATTGAAAGGTGCATCCTTGAAAAGGAGCTCAGTCAAGGGCTTGGCTATCTTTGAAAAATCTTTTATAAATCGTCGGTAGAAACCGGCGTGGCCAAGGAAACTCCTGATTCCTTTTACATTAGCAGGGGGTGGCAGTTGTTCAATAACTTGGATCTTAGCTCGATCCACTTCTATACCTCTTTCTGAAACGATGTGACCTAAAACTACACCTTCGTTCACCATGAAGTGACACTTTTCCCAGTTGAGAACAAGGTCGACTTCTTCACAGCGTTTTAGAACTCTGGATAGATTTGTCAAACAATGATCAAAGGAAATGTCATAGACGCTAAAGTCGTCCATAAATACTTCCATGATAGATTCAACAAAATATGAGAAGATACTGGTCATGTAACGCTGGAAAGTGGCAGGTGCATTACACAAGCCAAATGGCATTCTGCGATAAGCGAAAGTACCATAGGGATAGGTGAAGGTGGTTTTCTCTTGGTCCTCAGGGTGGATAGAGATTTGGAAAAATCCTGAGTAACCATCTAGATAACAGAAATACTTGTGACAAGCTAACCTCTCTAGCATTTGGTCAATGAAGGGTAGAGGATAGTGATCTTTCCTAGTTGATTGATTCAGCTTTCTGTAGTCAATACACATACGCCATCCCGTCACAATCCTTGTTGGGATGAGCTCATTCTTCTCATTTTTTACTACTGTTGTTCCTCCTTTCTTGGGAACAACTTGAACAGGGCTAACCCATTTAGAGTCAGAGATTGCATAGATTATGCCAGCATCTAGCAATTTCATAAATTCAGTTTTAACTACTTCTTGCATATTGGGATTAAGACGGCGTTGACCTTGAACACAAGGTTTTTGGCCTTCTTCTAAATTGATTCTATGCATGCAGAAGTCTGGGCTTATGCCTGTTAAATCTTCGAGTTTGTAACCTATTGCCTTTCTATGTTTTTTCAAGACAGTCAATAGTGAGGTTAACTGATTTTCATCTAGGAGAGCACTCACTATGACTGGGCAATACTCAGATTCATCTAAAAAAGCATATTTTAGATTCGAGGGAAGAGGTTTTAGATCAGGTTTTTGTACTTCTGCCTTGGCAGGAGTATCAATCAAGCTTATGAATTCTTTAATTTCTTCTGACGGTACCTCTTCTCCGGTCAGGTCCTTTTCCAGCTCACTGATCTCGAAATTATCATTCTTAGAGATATCCTTCAACAACAAGATTGCCTCTAAAGGATCCTCGATTATTGATGGATACAGAGATTCATCAACAATAGAGTCGACAATATCAATAAAACAGCAAGACTCCTCTAGGATGAGGCTTTTCATTGCATTGTTCATGTTATAGGTGACTTTATCATCACCTACTTCTAGTGTCAGTTTTCCATTCTTAACATCGATTACTGCTCCGGCAGTGTGTAAAAATGGCCTTCCTAAAATAATAGGTATTTGAGAATCTTCAGCCATATCTAGCACGAAGAAATCGACGGGAATGAAAAACTTTCCTACTTTGACAGGCACATCTTCTAAAACTCCCATAGGTTGTTTTAAAGAACGGTCTGCCATTTGCAGAGTGACACTGGTGCATTTGAGAATTCCCATATTCAACTTTTGACATATGGAATAGGGCATGACGCTTACACTGGCACCTAGATCGCATAGAGCTTTATCGATTGTGTAGGTGCCTATAGTGCAAGGTATAGAGAAACTACTGGGATCCTTTAACTTAGGAGGGGACTTATTTTGCAACAAAGCACTGCACTCAGTTGTGAATGCTATGATTTCAACATCATCTAAAGTCCTATTCTTAGTTAAGATATCCTTCATGAATTTTGTGTAAGAAGGGCTTTGAGTGATCAATTTAGTGAAGGGAACCGTTACCTGGAGGTTTTTGACCACTTCCATGAATTTGCTAAACTGGGTTTCCTTATGATTTCTCCTCAAGCATTGGGGAAATGGAACTTGGATTTTGATGGGTCCCTTCACAGGTTCATCCTTCTTTTCTTTGTTTTACGCTTCCTTAGCGGTGGATGGTTGGGAATCTTTTTGGCTCTCTACTGGTGTTGGCTCAACTATTGTTTCCTTGGGTTGCTGAGGTTCCTTATAAGTGGTACCACTCAAAAGGGTGATAGCATTACCGGTGTCCCTCGGTTGCTCACCATGAGGTGGGAGTTGGCCTTGTTTCCTTTGGGTATTAGAGGCAGCCAATTGGGCCATTTGAGTTTCAAGCATCTTGATGGCAGCATTTTGAGCTTGATCACTCTTTTGAAGTTGAGCAAACATTGAATCTTGTTTTTGAATAACTTGGAGAAGCATGGATTCAATTTTGCTCAGGCTTGAGTCATTGGGTTGGCTTTGATTTTGGGGTGGTTGGTGTTGAGGTTGGTGTTGGTGTTGGTAAGGTTGATTGAAGTTAGGTTGAAATGGAGGTCTCTGGTTTTGAAAACCAAGTGGATTATAGGGTTTCTGTTGATGTGGTATGAATGGTTTTTGAATCTGATGGTGGGGATTCTGAATGTTGGTGCTTTTGTAGGACAAAAGAGGATGGTTCTTTGTGTTCTCATTATAGAAGTTTGAGAAAGCATTACCCTGCCTGTATGCTTGGTAGGCATTAACTTGCTCTAGCGAACTCCGACATTCTTGAAAACTGTGTCCTCCAAACCCACATGTCTCACATACCACTACGTGGTTAGTGACGTTAACCTGTTGCTTGGATTGGGAAGAGCTTCCTACTTGTTGCTGCAGAAGGGCTAATTGGGCTTCTAGGAGTGCTACTTTGCTTGAATCTTCCTGCTTGGTTTTGAGCGGCATAGCACGTGAGTTGCTATACTGAGAGTCGTGAATTGCCATTGACTCGATAGTTGCATTATCTATTTCTACATCGATCTGATCGAAACGACCATTGTTAGCGGAGTCGAGGATACGACGCGATTCGCCACAACAACCGTTGTAGAAGGTGATAGCTAAGAACCATGAATCAAGGCCATGATGAGGGCATTCTCTTTGTAATTCTTTGTACCTTTCCCATGCCTCATAAAGGCTTTCATCGCCTCTCTGACGGAATCCAAAGATTTGACTCCATAAGAGTGCGGTTTGTTCTGGTGGGAAGTACTTTTGATACAAAACAAGAGCTAGACTATCCCAGTCGGCTATTCCGAAGGCAACTCGGTCAAGGCTATTGATCCAAAGTTTAGCCTTTCCTGTTAAAGAGAAGGGAAAGAGCATTTTCCTAATCTGCTCTTGGGATACTCCAGTTTGTCTAATTGTGGAGCAATAGTCATAGAAGTTTTGAATATGAAGGTTGGGATCTTCTGTGGCATTGCCACCAAATTGACTTCTTTCTATTAAACGGATGAAGGCAGGTTTGATTTCAAAGTTTCGGGCTGTGATTTGGGGTGTAGCAATACCCCTTGGAAGTGTATCTGCAGTTGGTTTGGAATGGTCTGAAAGTCGAACCATTTTCTTTTGTGAAGATGAAGATGGAGTGTTGTTTGAAGGTTGATTGGTTTTTTTAGAATGGAGATGAGAATGGATCTTCTTCTCCTTCAAGATTAGATAAAATATCCGAGTAATTCTCACGAATACGGTCTAAACTTGAAGTATCAGAAGCTTTTGAGATTTCGTTGAATAGCTTTAGTCTCCTACGCAGAGTCCTTTCTAGATCGGGGTCTAAAGAGATAGAGGTCCCTAGTCTAGAAGATCTGGGCATAAGATTGATAAGCTAAGATGAAAAATCAAGAGAGGTCTGAAGGACTTTGTGTTCCTAAAGACTAGATATAACTAATTGCAATAAAAATCACAAGAAAAAGGAAAACTAAACCGTGCTCCCCGGCAACGGCGCCAAAATTTGATCGGGCCTGTCGCAAGCCCTGGTCAAAGATAATTAGCCAGACTAGGCTAATAACAAATTAATGTAATTAGGGAAGTAGGGGTCGATCCTCAGGGAGATGGTGTTTCCTATAGAATGTGAAATGTCTTGCAATTGGGTCTTATCTAACGAGTAGCTGGGTTTTGGGGTTTTGATTTCTAAACTAATAAAAAGCATAAATGAAAACAAAATAAAAGCAAATCAAAACGAAAAAAATAAATCAAGTGATGAATTAGCAATGATAAAAAGAATCTAGGGAAGTAGGTTCACACATGTAGATTAACATATTGATGAAATTGGATTTAGAACATGCAAATAATTCATTGTGAGTTCGTAAGAATGATGTGTTCATTACAATCATAGATCAGATGGTCTAGCAGGCTTTTAGGCAATTTACTAGGTCTAGTCTACCATGTCATGGTTTGTCTATTCAATTCACGTATTTCTACTTTGGAAAAGAATTCCATTTTAGTCAATGATTTTGATCAGGAATCGTTAACTATCGTTATAGTCCAAACATGCATAGACACACTGTTTTAAAAGCACAATTTCTTTTATCCAATTATCATCTTTTAATCAACCTATATGGCTACCCTACACCCTAGAAAAACGACTACTCACTCATGGTGATGTTTAGATCTAAGATGATGTTAATAATAAAAACTAGGATAGACATCACTACAACAATATCTCGGGAAACTGACGGTTTTTCTGACGGAAAAAAAATTCCGTCAGTAATTTATTATGACTGACGGACTACTGACGGATAAATAAAACTGACGGATTATCCGTCAATAGCCGTCAGTAGAAAATGGCGCGTTGACTAAGTCAAAGGCGGCAAAATTCACTGACGGGTACTGACGGAAATTCCGTCAGAAAATAGGAGAGTACTGACGGAATTTCCGTCTGTATGTAATAATATCATAGTCAATCAAGGCCCAGTCAAACATAGGGTCCTGACGGAAATTCCGTCAGAAAAATGGGTGAGTACTGACGGGTTTTCCGTCAGTATGTAATAATAGCATAGTCAATTAAGGCCCAGTCAAACATAGATCCTGACGGAAATTCCGTCAGAAAGTGTTTCGAAATCTCGGTAACCTGACAGATTCCTGACGGAATTTCCGTCAGAAATTATCTGTTTATGTAAAAATCGCACGAAGAACTCCGTCATTCTTCATTCATTTTTTCCCCAAAACCTAACCCCCAAATCAATTAAATCCCCATTTCCGACCACCGGCTAACTTCCTCTGGCTACCACTTTCCGACCACCACATCTTTGGTAAGTTTAATTAACTATTACATTCTCTCTTTTTTCTCCTTTTGTTAATTTATATGTTGCTTATTAGTTGTTTGTTGTAGATCCGACGACCACCATTAGCTACCTCCGACCGTCGACCACCACTAGCTACTTGTCGCCGCCGCATATTGTCGGAAAGTGTTTGTTTATTTTCATTCTTAGGTAATATATTTACCTTTATTTTAATTTCGCCCTCCGTCTTAATCATTTGTTTGTCTTTAATTGACGTAGGATAGTAGCCATTATTTTTTATTTTAATGAAATTTTTGTTGTTAATTTAATTTCGCCTTCCGTCTTAATTATTTGTTTATCTTTAATTGACGTAGGATAGTAGCCATTATTGTTTTTGATAATGAAATTTTGGTTGTTGTTAATATAATTTTGCCCTGCGTCTTAATCATTTGATAATAAATTTTTGTTCTTGTTAGTAGTGTGACAACCCACGCGAATGCGGAAATATAAAACAAACAAGCATGTGAATTATATAGCGGAAATATGAAGTTTTAAAAACTTTTATACATGCAAGGAAAGAATACGAGGAGTGTCAAATATTACAAACTAAAGTACGAATTATACTCTCAAGAGACGAAGTCTCTCCCAAAATTTAACAGGTAAAAGTGTTTTAGCAAACTAGCTAATAAACGTCTAGAGGTGTTTCATCCATGGACAACGCCCGTTAGCTCACACCCGAACCCAAAATAGCATAAGCAAAAAGCCATCCATGCAAGCAACCTGTTCATTCATGAAAAACATGAACGCCAAAATCAGTGGGGAGTAACTCCGGGTTCTCCCAGCCATATCACATTAAACGTACATAGAAGGAAATACAAAAGTAAAATCATGCATATATGAATATACATGTGAG
>JAIUZE010007488.1:0-21140 GCA_022085475.1 Heliosperma pusillum | reverse complement strand
AGCAATTTGTTATATATTACTTTTGTGCCCGTTGACCAGGAAGTTGGTAATTTAGGGAATCACATCGGTTTAGACTTGCGCTTTTGCGTGGGGATCCATTAGCACCTCAAAGTTAGCTATTTATCATGTTGTCATGAACACCTCGCTCCAAACTAGATCTAATAAGTATCGCGGTAAGCAATGATACTCCTTATTTTTGAGGATATCAGGCTACATTTGCTGAGCAGCGCTTATTTGTGACTGCGGCTAATGATCGTTTTACAATTCTACAGGTTCTTGGAATTTGACTTTTGATAGCGTGTTTGAATGGCTGGATTTCACGGTACCTTATTTCTTCCCCTAGCTGTTTTTGCCATTGTATAGCTATGTGTATTTAATTTCCTTTGGTTGAATCTGGTTCTTTGAGAGTTTATGCCTTCCTCACTCTTTTTTCCAATAAGTTTAAGATATATGATAACCTTGACAAAAATGGTGATCTTGATCAGTGGGACTGATTGAGGCAGATGCGGTGAGTAATTGAAAAGAGTGACGGAGAAGGGATGAAACAAAACGAGCAAAATGAAGGGTAAATAAATGAGGGGGGGGGGGAGGGCATGTACGTGAATATACTGATTATGGTTTCGGTTTTGATCGGTTGGGGCATGGGAGTTAATAAGGAGAGATGGTGGGGATATGCGGACGCATAATATATATATATTTTTTTTATGTTCATGGCTGGGGTTTTGATTTGGTTGTGCCTGTCCTCGGGAAAAATGGTTGGGCAGTCGAGCGGTTTGAAGCGATGATGGCCGCACTGAAATTTGTGGTGGTGACACTGTAAAAAATGCGTAAATGCCAAAGTTTATATGCTTAACGGCTATGTGACACTTTTTTGAATCGATGCGACTGCCCTCTTAGCGGCTAGATTGACACCAACATAGACCAAACAACTTGAACTCGGTAAAGGCATGTGACAACATATTATGAGGCTGCAATTTTGTTTTCCGGTAGAACCCAACCTCACCAAAATATGGTTGTACACTTGTACGTAACACTGTACAAGTTAGAGAGGGCTGGTGAGGTGTTGGTGACATTGTTTTTGAAAAGGTCAAGAATAAAGATCCAATCTTTGCCTTTACGTTTTCTTTTTACAACGCGGCCAAATAAGAAGAAAATGTGTTTTAGTCGGCACACTCACTCTAATAGGTAAACTCCGTAAACTTGTGAACTTAAAACGTATAAATCATTTTGAACTTGAAAGTTGAGGAAACTTGTTTTTGTACTGTCTGAATTCACTATTGTCCCAACTCTAACACCTCAACGCCGTAAAAGTAGGAGACTTGTAATAGGTGTCGGACCCGTCTAGCGGATACCCTCCAAACAGCAAAGACAAGGCGCTCGGAAAAACTTATATCAGACGGTCTTCTATGTCTATATTAGACCATGCACTTTAACCATAAAAACAAAATAGGAATGAGCCTGTACATGTATTGGTCTCGCCTGTTTTCTGTAGGTTTTATATAGTAGAAGCTCGTATCTCAAGAAAACCATCTTGCGAATACCCTCTGAACATGCAAAGAAAAGACCCCCCCCCCCCCCAAAAAAAAAACAAAAAAACTTATAGAAGACAGGACACATTAACCATATGCTCAAATAAGAAATGATCCCGCATATGTATTGGTCTCATGGGAGATTTACGATCACCTCATTCCAAACAGTAGTACAATAGCGGCCCGACACCTATTACAAGTCTCCTACTTTTACGGCGTTGAGGTGTTACAGTTGGGACAATAGTGAATTCAGACAGTACAAAAACAAGTTTCCTCAACTTTCAAATTCAAAATGATTTCTACGTTTTAAGTTCACAAGTTTACGGAGTTTACCTATTAGAGTGAGTGAGCCGACTAAAACACATTTTCTTTTTATTGTTGAGAGGCATAAAAAGCATATCTTGTTTTACCTAATGTGCTTCTTGTGTCTGTGAGAGAATATGTGTCAGATGATTAACGTTTGTCGGGCAACCTTTTAGAATGTTGTATTTCAGATTAGTTTATAACTAATCATTAATCGTGTATTTAAAACAAATGTTGTGGAAAACAAATAAGTGTTCATGGTTTAGTTTTGAAAAATGCAAGAAAATAGGCCAGATTAGATGCTGATCCACACCACTTGAATTTTGCAGGATAATCAGATGCAAATTATGAGCATGTCCAAAAGCTTCTCCGCTGCTCCTCTATCTTGATTGAAGTTGGGCTGAAGACAAGGAATGACATTATTACAACGTACTTGGATGAAAGTTGAGGTTTACGTTGAACCGCTCAATAATGAAGATATTGTACAGACTGGCGCTGTGTCGTAAAACCTTTTGTTATGTACAAATTACTTGTGCTTACTGATTAACCAAATTGGGGCATTGCAAATGTAAATGTAGCCTGATATCCTCAAAATTACCCTACTGCACCGCTGCACGTAATGTTAATTCCTTTGGTCTTGACTCTTGAATATGATAATTTAAATATTTTTCTAAACATGTTGATTTGTATGTTGGTGGTGTTCAAGCTACTAAACATGTTTTCATGGCACTTATAGATATGTTTCTTCTGGCCAAGTAATATTTCTTCTGGCACTTATGGATACTAATTGAAAAGAACTGGCGGCATTTTCACAAAGTTGTTCGTGTCCCCTCTCTCCATCACTGCCATCGCACAAGGTGTGTCACACCAAGTTGTTAATGTGTTTAATGATGAAGGGAATTTTGAGGTGGTTACTTTTGAGCTTCCCAACAATTTCCAAAGCCCTCTAAAAGACCCCGGTGCTTGTGGGCGCGAATCTTGTGGGTTGTACTTGGTGCGAGTACATAATAGAAATAAGGTGGACGTGGCCTGATGGGTCGTTTTGTTTTTGGTGTTGTGTGTGCATTTACCGGTAAATGACCGTAATATTAGGCAACTTATGTAAATAGGTAAGTGTCAATTTATGTAATTAGTCAGGTAAGTGCATGAGTAATAGCACTATATGTACATAGGCAACAACATACTCCTAGCGTCTCGTTTACTTTAAAAAGATGCTTTTATTTACTTCTTACATAAATAAGATGTATCTTCAAAACATTCTATATATGATTTTATCGTGCAATTTGGTGGTGCCATGGTGGTGGTGAACAAGAAGATCGTGAGTTTATCATGATATTTGGTACTCTGCTGATTTTAAGGCTCTTGTTGTTATCAATATAGGTTAGTTGATTTAGATTGGATGATTGTGAAGCTGTGATTAAATGTTAATTATTCCTAGGGTGACAAGCAAGAGATGAGGAAATAAAAATAGAAATTGAATGCTAGCCGTAATTCATTATTGTTATATGCTTGAATTTTAGTATTCTTGTACGTGTTTTCGAAATACATGAATCTCGAGTAATGAAGTGTAAAGTAGATGGTTACCAACCGAGTAAGTCTCCCTTAAGACGGTCTCCACATAGGGCAAGAACATGCACATTTTTTAATGGAAGGTGACCATTTAATAATAAATCTTATAACTAAAATTGATGGTGACATTATATCATGAAATATTTACATATATCATAAAAATTATCGCGTTTTTTTTACTGTGACGGAAAAAGGTTCGTCTCAAACGCAATTTTGCCTTGTCATAAGGTTTATGGAAGAAAATATTCTTATGATTTGAAAAGTGGATCATTAGTACACGTGTAAGAAACGCTGAAAACATGGTTGAGCAAAGATGATAGTGTCAACTAGATTGGACCAGTAAGAGACCTTTTTCCAATTGCCGAACAAAGTGAAATGTAAGAGTCAAATGCTTCATAAGGAAATGAATGACTAAGCGAGAAAATAATGAATGTCACCTAAATTGTCCCCATAAATTATTGTAGGTCTATTTTGTAATAAGACTAGAAATATAAAATATAACAACTTACCATGAAAACAGCACTAACTTTACAAAAATAAGAGTAAATTATTAGTTAATCTTATTGCGTAGAAAAGAGGAGTAAATTATTGGTTACTTTATAAAAATAAGAGTAAATTGTTAGTAGAGTGGAAAATATATAGAATGAGAAGGAGAAGGAGAATAGGGGTGACAGATGATATTGGGGAGAAAAGAGGAGGACAAGAGATAAAGAGAAAAAGGAAGTAGAAAGAGGAGGATGATTGGGGAGATGACAACGCCGAAGAAGAAGGGGAAGAGTAAAAACAAGACGTAGGAGAAAGAGAAGGATGATGATGAACAAGAGGAGGAGAGATATTGGAGAATAAGAGAAAGGAGAAGGATAATGATTGAAATCCAATTTCAACACAACATTGATCAGATGTTTAGTATTTCCTTTTATCGACGAAAAAGGTTAGCCTACTTCATATTAGGAAAATATCAATTTAAATGACTCACCTCAGACTTAAATATAAATGTTAATTTTTTTTTATATTACAATGACATGTTATAGAGATTATACAAAGAGACAGACAACACGTATATCCCTATCAACTTTTAGTGCTTTTACAGACTTGAACGTAAGTGGGCAAAGATGTAGCGTAATATTGTACCCTCAAGGAAAATACTTTAAGCGCTACTATAAATAAAATGCCATCGTGATTCAATTGGGTATGCAAAAAAAAACATCATTTATAATAGCAACATTTGTACAAAATCGGAGTTTCGCGCACAATGCTTTGTTGTTAACAACCACGATCTCCTGCCTATGTTAGTAGTTATGCTCATTACGTGTTTTACTGATCTGTATTGTGATGTGTGCCCTCTACGATGATATTAATTTCAATATTTACATAATGTGTTATACATAGTATATTCTTACCGTGTAATACACAAATTGTAGGAGACGGTATTGCAATTTCAAACTTCACTACGATACATGTTGACGAGGTTTTTTATACGATTAATCAAATTGGGGCACCGCGCCCGTTAGGGCGCGGAGCAACAACTAGTATAACCAAAAAGTGAAACACTTGTCAACTTAAACAAAATAAAATAAAGGTGAATTAATGTTCAAATATTCCATATTTTGGAAAGATAATCCATATTTTGATTGTGTTGCTTACCAAAACCAAACTGAAACAAAGCAACATAATTTCCAAATTCCAAACAAAGCAAAATTGAGGGGCAAGATGAGAAGTGTAATCTCGAGATGAATGAAACAGGAAAGTGAGGGAGGGTTTTGTTAAATAAAAGCAATCACTAAATTTATATAAATAGATGCATGTCTCCTCTCTCACCTCGCCATTCTCTTTGGATCCGACTTCTAGTTCCGATTCATACAATTCCCTAATTATCAACAATAATAATAATATTAATATTAATAATAATAACATACAATCTTACTATAATAAAGCCAATACTAATACTAATTTGAATTTGAATAATTATTTGGGTCAATTGTTGATCACTGCATTAATTCTAGGGTTAGGGTTACTCCAATTATTCCGTTCCAAGTACTTTGCGTCCGCCGCCACCACCATGTCCGCCGGAGCCGAAGCTAAAAAGGGTTGTGCTGTCTGCGGCAAGCCAACCAAGCTTTGGTGTTCCGCTTGTAAGACTCTTTATTATTGGTATGCTTCTTACTATTTCCAATCTACTTTATTACATTATTATTAATATTGAATTTATGAAATTCGGAGCTTATAATGTCAACTGTTGTTGCTTCATCTTATATTCAAGATTCAATCTTTTTAGCTACATTGTTTCTCAATGTTGTTAATTGCTATTTCTTGGTTTTGTAGCTTACTTAATTCACCTTTTTTGTGGTGTTCTTTTTATATTCAATGTACTCGTATTGATTTATGTTTATGTTGGTAGCTTGGTTATTGAGCTGGGCTCTACTGACCTCCCGTCGCGCCTTCCCTTGGTTCCGAGACTATGCTTATGTATTGATGATTTGTGTTTATGTTAAAGATATGATGATCTTTTGAGCTACATTATTTGTACATAAGAGTACTTGTTTGGTAGCTTGGTTCAGTGACTGTGCTTGTAATTTGGTATTTTGAAAAGAAGAGTTCTTGTTTATTCAAATACATTCTTGGACTAGTCCTGTTGTCGCAATTTTGTTATGGTTTTTTTTGTGTATCTTGGCAATAAGCTAGTGACATTGTGGAACTAAACGGCATCAATTTGTTGTTATGCATAGGTTCTTATCATGGCAGGGCTTGTTGCCAACTGCCGTTATTGTTGAAAGAATTGTTTGGTGTTTTTTCTGGTTTCCATATGTACGATAGGTAGATGGTAGATAGACAAAAGTGATTTGGTAGAATAACCGACCTCAAGAAAGGAAACAAGAGTGGTGGAACCTGGGAACTAAGAAAGATTTGGAGGGAGGAAAAAGGTGGCAGCAGCTGTTATGAATTTGTTCTTAGCACCTTTTTTATTGCTGGTTCCAAGAATGATGACTAGCGTCGTGGGACAAAGGCCCAATAGTTATATTCTCATGTAATAGGTTTCTTCTGATCGTTTTGTTTGGTGTTTGTTAATACCTTTGGGTGTACTGTGATGCGTTTTTTCTTAAAGCTATGTACTAGAGAGTGAATTTGGTTTGCTAGTGGTGGCAACTAGCAGTCTAGCAACTTTGTACTTTTCTTTTTCCTCTCTTTTTTCTGATTTCAATAGTGGTTCTAGGCGTTAACACTAAACAGGCAGCAGAGTCCACATTTTACAAGTTTGGAGTGAGAAAAATAAGTTTCATTTGTTCTGTACAAAAAAGAAGGAACATAGTAAGATTTAGATGCAACTATAAGTTGATTAAATATTGGGGGACACAAACTACAATGACCACAAATAACATACAAAAAAAGACATTCAAGCAAGAAGTTTATTCAAGGACACCCCAAAATTGGAAATTTAAGAAATTTATTCATGGATAGAGAGAGCCGCTATATGCTATATTCCCAAAGTGTGGAGATAATGTACGCGCAGTGGAGAGGGAGAGAGGCTATGTTTCTCAGACTCGTTTAAAAGTATCTGACATGGATGCGTATCCAAGTGTCGGACTTGGTCACTGTCTATAAAAATATGCATATTTTGGCTGAAAATGAGGTATGGAAGTGTCATACCCTTGTCTGTGTGTCGAGTGTTGGACACAGGTACGTGGGGGAATAAGAAGAGTCAGAGTAACATAGGAGAGAGGATAACTTTCAGCGAAGTTTGAATGACTTTCAGGATAACGTGTTGTGGCTGTTGATCCCTTAAAGAATACTGTATATCTAGTTTGACAACTGGTTCTTCTTAGAACTTAGTTTCTAGGTTGTCTCTTCTGCAGTTCTGCTAGTTATCAGCTTGTCACAGCCGCGATACTGCACTTGCAACGTTTTCACATGATCCTTCTTATATATATATATATATATATATATATATATATATATATTTTGAATAAGCGACCCTTAAGTCTGTTCATGATGTTTCGCCTTCTCTGTAATTGTCTCAGTCTTGTACAGTAATTGCCTGAGATGAGATATTTCCCTTTGAATGTGCTTTGGAGTCTGGACTGGATTATTTGTTGGTCTACTGTAACTTTTGTAATGTCCTTGTAGCTCCCAAGCCTGCCAGTTTAAACATTGGACGTCAGAGCATAAAGCAAATTGCAAGGGATCTTCTGGCAAGTTAAAGTCACAACGTACAGATGAAAAGCGCAAGGGATCTTCTATTGCTTTGGTCCCTTTGCTACCTGACAAGCTTGTGGACAAGGTCAACTATTATTTGATATTTATGTAGTCTTGTTTTCTTTATGGAGGACATATTGCTTTGTTGTTTCGCATTTCACTTCTCAATCCTGTTTCTGAGAATTTGGTTTCCTCAGGTTCTCTTCTCATATGATGTGTTTGTCAAACTTTTCAACTCGGATTTGCCTACCTTTGTGCCTTGTGGGCTTCTAAACTGTGGAAACAGGTTTGTTATCTTTGTCAGCCCTTTTTAAAGCCTTTTACCAGGTGCTTCTTGATAAAATTTGAAAAGCAACATACATTTCCCTTCCTTCATCGCTGTTGTGATGCCTGAATCCGTCCTTCCTTCTCCGACAATGTACAGCTTAAAGTTTTAGGTTACTCTCCACAAAAATGAAATTTTAGGGGAGAATAGTTCACTACTTTTCCATCCATCCGCCTCGTACTCTTATGGTGATTCCTGATCAGTGTGCACTGATTTCATGCAGTTGCTTTGCAAATGTGGTCCTTCAATGTCTTGCGCACACCCGACCTCTTATGGCATATCTGTTGAAGAAAGGCCACCGCAAAGACTGTAAGCACTGAGTGGTTCATTATAATCAGATTCTGTTAAGTTATTGCTTCTCCATTAAGTAAAGACCAAATTTGATGTTTTCCAGGTCAAAGGAATGAGTGGTGCTTCCTTTGTCAACTTGAAGCTCACGTGGAAAGAGCCATAATTATTCAGCAGCCCTTTTCACCCATTAATATCCTTTCTCGGTTACCTACCATGGGTGGCAATATGGGACATGGAAGGCAAGAGGATGCCCATGAGTTCATGAGGTACATATTTGTTGCAACTTGCCTTACGCTTTTGGTGTTACTCTTACTACTATCTTAAATTACTTGACCTCGTACATTGGAGTTTTCTAACAAGGTGCTTAAAGCTTCAGATTTAACATTTCCTAACTAATTCTCATTTTATGGTACTATTTTGGGATGATGGTCTTTTCTGAGTGCCAAATTTAATGGTGATTGAATAGTCGTAGACTTGTAGTGCATAATTGCACTGATACTAAGTCTTTATCACTGCACAGTGATAGCATGCACACATATTTTAAACTAAAAAAATTGTGTTTGCATGTGTTGGTAGGTTTGCCATTGATATGATGCAATCGGTATGCCTCGATGAACACGGTGGAGAGAAACTCATTCTTCCTAAATCCCAAGAGACCACCCTTATTCAGCATATATTTGGCGGTCAGCTTCGGTCCCAGGTTAGTAAACTAGCAAATACATTCGGCTGCCTTCTTTATATTTATTCGCATAAATAAAAAATACCACCCGAGTCTGACTGCCAATAAACTAGGAGCATATTTTTGATGAACAGAATTATGTATATAAACTTTTCTGGTTAGAAAAAAGCTTATGATTATCTTGGAGACCATAACTTTAATTATCGTCGAGACACTGATACGCGACCGACAAAAGTTTTGGAGTTTACTGTTACTGCATTTTACCGCGCTTTGAAGCAACATTAACTGCATTTAGCGAGATTAGGCCACGATAACAGACATCGCGACCGAACCGAGATTTAATTCTATGTTGGCGACAGATGACTTATCTATATCATGGGTGCCCTGTGCCCTTTTATTTGAAAAGCTGTGCAACCCCCCTGCCATGTAGCTTATCTCACTTGGAGTTTCTTTTATCTATATCTTGATTTGCATGCACATTATACCTTTCTTAATTTTATCGAATACCCCTCTTTTGGGTTTTGCTACTATGTCTCGTTCAACTGTTCAGGTTAAATGTACGAGATGCAATCAAGTTTCTGATCGATATGAGAATATATTGGATCTGCTAGTTGAGATCCATGGAGACGTAAAATCTTTACAGGAGTGCCTTTATCAATTTACTGAAACAGAGTTGCTTCATGGAGAAAACAAGTATCAATGTGATAGGTATGCATTCTCTTTTTGTTTTTAGTAAATCGATGTCTAATGATGCCTTTCAACATCTATGAATATATCTTTGAGTTTTCATCAAATCAATTATGAGATGTTTGGAAGCTTATGAATAGCCTTATTTTTGTTGATAAAAGCTAGCTCTTATTAATTTAATTCTATTATATTAATTTCTCCGTTGTCGCATATTAAGCATTGTGATTTCTCAAATTGTAGCGATGCACTTCCTTGAAAAGACTCCCTCAAGTAGTATATACGTTTGGCGAAACGACTCTTTTTTACTTGTTTGTCAACTCACAGGTTTACTTGTATCTACTCATGGCTTACTAGCCCCCAGTGTATTTCACTGTGTATTTCGATGAGTCGGTAACAGGGACGTTATAACAAGTACTCCCTCCGATCCACACCAATGCTAACATGGTGGAAATTGGAGTATTTAAGAAAAGGTGGAAAAATGAGGGGTAGAAAGGGAAAAAGTAGGTGGGGTATGTAATTATGGGTTTAATTGTGGGGTTGATAGGTGGGCCATATAATGGCATTTTGTGTAAATATCAAATGGGAATAAGGATAACATAGTAATGTTGTGTGCCAAATAAGGTATGTTACCATTGGTGTGGATCGTCCATTTATGGTAAGTGTTACCATTGGTCTGGATCGGAGGGAGTATTACCTAGGACCTATATAACTATCGAACTGTAATATCCATGTTCCCTTTTTGTTAAATATAATTGTATGCCGTTTTTGTTTGTCGATTTAAGCCTTTGATTTTTCAGGAATTACTTTGAGAAAAATTTTGAAACTTTGATGTGCAGAGTATACATAACAGAATATATACACATTCATATTTTGAGATATTGAAAAGAGAAGTGAATGTCTTGAATTGTAAGAATGACTTACAATAAGAAATCATTGGCCTTATTAACATGTCAAGAATTATATAACTTTTATTGATAACTTATTTATTTAAATACAGACTGCAAGGGCTAGCTCCTACCAGTTTAAAAGAAATAAGATAAACCTTCCGTCTCTAAGCTCCATTGTAACGTCAGCGTCATAATGGTTTGTGGGCCTAGATCAGGAATTGGCTGTCTTGGAATCTATTCTTATGACACGGAACACAGACTCTCTGTGTGGAAGAAAACACATAAAAAGCCAGCCAAATTTCAGAATTCCACAATATATGGTATATTTGGAAACAATAATGTAAATAAGGGGTCCTTAAAAGTGAGTGGCCTTTTGTGAGCATACTGCTCGCGCATGCTAATAGTTAGCCTTGGTTATGCACTTATGCCTATGCGGGGTTGAGCTACTCAAAGTTAGAGGCGCTCTGCTCGCACATGCTAATAGTTGGCCTTGGTTATGACTGTGGGGTTGAGCTACTTTAGGCTCGGACGGGATTAATAGACAGCACTGGACCATTCGGTGTGGGCCAAATCGGACCGAATGCATTTAGGTTTGGACAATTTTCAGCCTTTGTTCCGGTTTGGTCTAAAGACCAGTTAGTTTAAATAGACCGGTATTTGTTTTTCAAGAGTAATCATTACAACTTTCTGATGTAATTGAGTATTTTCACCCGCATAAACATTGTAGGCTCTACATAAACAATTATTTAAAAAAGACAATTCCATTAAATATTTATTTAATTTAAGGAAGAATTGTATAGTAGCAATTTGTCAATTTCGGTCTAACACCAAACCTGACTGAAGATTTGGGTTCAGTCATTTATCTTTTCATTCTTCAGTCTGGTTCAGTCTGGTCTTGGACCGATGCTCACCCAAACTCCTATACTATCTATTTCTATGATTACCAATTCCCAGATTGCCCTTAGAAGAAACTCTATATTAAGTTAGTAAAAATAAAGGTCAACTCTTAAAGGTTGCAAATCTGTCGTAGATTGAGGGGCATTCGTGTAATAGACTTCATGTGGAGGACATAGATACGTATTGATATTTGGCAATATTGGTATGCATATAATTTTGTAGTTTTGTGAATCAACTAGAACTTTGACATTGTTTAGCCAGATGGCTATTACCAGTTCGGCCAGGATTTACCAGTTCGTCCAGGATTACAGAACCTGACGGTTTCTTGTTGGCTGCCAATATCATGGTCTAAATTGCTATTATGTTCTTTTGGGGTTGATCAAAGCAAAATACTAGCAAATCTCATATTTCATGTCCTCCAACATCTGATTATTATGAGTTGAGGTTACATAGTGTTCTTTTTAATGTGTATATGTGGGCTGCCGGAGTGGGTGCTTAGTCTGTAGCCCAGCTGAGGTGGTCACCCCTACTGTTGGGAGAGAGGGAGTTAAGGAGGGATCTTGTAATCATAGTGGAAGTTGAACTTATGATCTTGAAACTTATTCTACACCAACTCGGTGGTAATTAGACTCTCTTATGCCACTGTTTTGTGTGGGATTGTTGGGCTTATGCAGTTTTTCTCTCTCCTGTAATCATTATTGCTGATTTGGTGTTGTTTTACATTCTATCGTCCATATATATTGCAGATGTAAAGATTATGTCATTGCACGCAAGCGTCTTACAATTCACCAAGCTCCAAACATACTTACAGTGACTTTGAAAAGATTCCAGGTAAGTTTTGAAACACCATTTTGTGCGGAACGGTATGGTTGGGTTGGCCTTCTTATTCAATTTTACTAATTGTCCCTCCCTGAGGATTGTATTTTTCTTAATTTCTTGTCAAATGGTCCTAGGGTGGAAATTTTGGGAAGATTAACAAGAAAGTAACCTTCCCTGAAAGTTTGGATCTTTTCTCATATATGAGCGAGGAGAGAAATGGCGCTGACATATATGAGCTGTATGCTGTTGTTGTCCATATGGATATGTTGAATGCATCTTTTTTCGGCCATTACATTTGTTACATGAAGGGTTTCCAGGGAGATTGGTACTGGATCGATGACTGCAAGGTAAAGTATTGAGACCTATCTTGATTAGTTGTAGTTATTCAGAAAAGCCATGCGTCCTGTCATGAAGGAGATTTGTACTGTAGTAACACTCATTATTCTGATGCACTGTATTTGAAATGCCTATTTATGATGTCTTTTTAGGTTACAAAAGTTGAATTAGATGAAGTGCTATCACAGGGAGCTTATATGCTTATGTATAAAAGGTAAATTTCTTTACCATTTTGTGGGTATATGCTTGGCATGAATTGGGCCATTCGATATGTGAAGTAAGATATCTGTCTTTTAAGTTTTACCATAATCATAATCATAATGTAATAGATATAGCCTACTATCTTATGGCCTAAGAGATTAGGGAGCTTATAATCCTTATATGCTTAGAATTATGCTTCTATAAGACCGTCTTACACAGAAGTTGTGTAAAATGGATCTATTAAATACAACTCATCATCCACTTTAAGGAATGAGTTACTTAAAGATCCGTTGTACAAACCTCTTATATAAGGCTGCCTTGCACAATAATTGGTAGTATGCTTATGCGCTTATATGGTTGTTGTTTGACCTTAGTAAGATTAAATATTTTCAGAGGATTAAGTTGAACCATGTTAATAGACAAAAGGGATAGGCTGGTAAAAGGATTTTGGGAAAAGCCTTCCGTCTTCCTACATTGATCACTTCCCTCTAAGGTGATTCGGATCAGTATGCCACCTGACTTTTTTTTAACTGAACTTTGAAAGTAATCCTTGGTAACACATGCTGATTAAAGTAACCTATATGGTTTCTCTTTATGTCTATCAATTGTTAATTATTTTGCCTGTGACAGTGTTGAATTCGCTAGTGGAACCGTATTGAATTTTTATAATAGAAGTAGACTTGTCAAAATTCATTGGATCTGAATTAGCCAATTAGGCCCGAGATGACGAGATTTACAACCAGAATTGACCCAATTTCCAAATTGACCGACCTGACCCATGTCCAGTCAAAACTGTGTCGAATCCGATAGTGACTCTATTTTAAATGACCCGATCACAAACCTTGTGACCCGAGATGGCCCGATTTGAAATAACTTGAATTGATCGAAATTGACCAGTCAGGTTGAATCCGATAGTGACTCGATTTCAAATGACCCGGTCACAAACCTTGTGACCCAAAATGATCCGATTTGAAATAACTTGAATTGACTAAAATTGGCCAGTCTGCAATTGCACTTGATTTTTTCCTTGCATTATCAAATAACAGAAGCCTTGATAAACACGACCCCAAAATGATCTGACTAAGACTCATTGCCCGGAGCTACAACAATTGAACCCAAAATAATCCGATTTGAAAATAGTTACACACGAAACAGATCGGAACCTGAATGTGACCCAACCCAAAAGACCCTATGTCCAGATGGGAGTATCTGATTTGCTGGTTGAGGTTTCTGTGTTGCAATATCTATTTACCTCTCACTAGTAAGAATTGCTTTGCTGATGTGGACAGGATATCTGCTCGACCAAAATGTCTGAAGACTTCTGAGGTCGGTATGAACAAGAAGTGTGGAGACAATATGGCTACTGTGGCAGACAATATTTTCCCAAGCCAGCTACCAAGTTCTTCAAATTCCTCAGACTCATGTATGAACAAGGAGCATGGAGGCGGCAAGATGACTACCGTGGCAGACGATGTTTACCCAAGCAAGCTACCCAGTTCTACTAGTTCCTCGTGCCCATGTAAGAACAAGGAGCATGAAGGAGACAAGATTGCTACTGTGGCAGACAATATTTCCCTAAGCAAGCTACCCAGCTCTTCAAATTCCTCGGACCCATGTATGAACGAGGAGTTTGAAGGAGACAAAATGGATACTGTGGCAGACGATATTTCCATAAGCCAGCTACCTAGTTCTTCAAATTCCGTGGACCCATGTTTTTCCAACTTCACTGCCACTGATGAGAATAAGCAGCTGGAGCCGTTAGTGCCTATCTCCTTATCCGGCCATGAACCTATTGATCGAGTTTCAGAAGATTATTGCGCTGTTCTTCCTGTGTCCGTTGGCTGTAAGCTATCAGAATCAGCTTATAAGAAAAACCAACTTGTGGACCCCAAGGGAGACTCTTTGGATGCTGCTGAGGTTGACCCAACTGTCGCTTGTGAGCTAAGATGTTCGTTCAATGGTTCAGTGGGTTCTCCGGACCACAGAGGTGGTAAAAGGAATAAAAGTGATTAGTGCAACCTTAGTGTTGCCTCTTATTATAGTACCCCGGCATTCGGGGTACTGGATCCCCGTTAATAGAGAGGATAAGTATAATGCGCCTTTGTTGAGGATGAGTGAATACTGCAAGATGGCTAATTTGTCACTAGGATCATATTTTTGGAAACAAAGAAGACTGTAATTATCATTCTTTACTGTTGCTGGGTTATACACCTTAAGCAGCAACAATCATCAACCTACCATGTTACACTATAGCCAAGTAGAGTAGTTTTAGTATTGGTAACCCATTGTTTTACTCTAAGAAATTAAGAATTTGTTATTGCAGAAGAGAATTTATGTTGGCTCTAGACAAATTTTGGGGCTCTCTTTTTGTGTATTTGTTCCTGTTATTCGCTTTCGTGATCTTCAACTTTAAGCCGAGTAGAATCTTTATTGGTGTCCTATTGTATCTGAAGTTGGATGTGTGAGGTACAATTTGGATTTAGATCTCGATAGGATCCAAGGATATCCATATACAAGGTGTCCGACTGTCCGTAAAACAGGATCCGACTTCTTCCGTTTTTAATCTTCACCGTGACTACACCTTTTTTTGCCTTGTGATATACGTACGCCCTTTTCAGTTAGGAAAAAAAATCTCTACTCATTTATTTACCTACTAGCATGGATCTCATGCTACTCCACGATTTTTTTTAGATATGAAGGCTAGAGATATTTGCTTTTAAATTTCGGAATTACTTTGTTCACATACAAACTTTGCGCGTTAAACTCTCGAGTCTAGCTTGCACGAGTCAAGCTTTGACCGAGTCAATCTCGAGTTGTTCGCGAGCTTTCTCGTCTCATTATCACCCTTACACGCAGCCGCTACCTTTGGGGCGCACCGGGTAACCCTCAGATATACGCGAATATCTAAAAACAAAGCATACCAGATTAGCCATCAAAGGTGACATGCTCGAAGTCTAAGGTATAACACCGGGCATAAATATTCCTTCTTTTTGGGTGTATTTCTTTGATCAATGGCTTCTTTCGCATTATATGGCCATCTACTTTATCTCATCGTTGTTTTTATTTAGTTTATTGATTTTTTTTTCAAAAAATGTATCAATTTTTAAACGTAATTCCTCATTTATGGACATGTTTTACTCTTTCATGAACTTTTTGTGGGAAATATCGGTATATTTCAACATGAAATTTAAGGATTATAACGAAATTATAATATATGAAATACGACGAGTCATAAACGAAAAGCATAAAGATTAGAATCAACCTTTGGTCCTAGCAATATGGCCTAAGAACAAATATCGAGATCGATATTCTCCTAATCGTTGCACCCAAGATGTTCTGAGAAAGGCCTTTTCTTGTGCTAGAATGAACAAAAATTACTTCTAGTTTTTGTGAAAGTAATTGTATGATGATCATGTAGAGAAGAAGAGTTTATATACAACTCTTTTTTTCTCTATTTTAGCCGTCCAAGTAGTAGTCTAGTAGAGGGAGGAGTCTTCCCTCTTTTTCTTCTACTTGTATTAGGAAGTGGAGTTCCTTCTTTTATTTATTTAATGTATAATATGTGTATGTATTATTATTGTCATTTATGTTGTCACATATTAATAAGTCCATAACACATCTTGCAATCGATTTATTAATACCGGTCTGACATCATTTATTATGACAATATCGTATAATATATACGTCAACTATAAATATCGTATATTTATAATTTGCTAATTAAATATAACAGTTTATATTTAATCACGAATTAACATTTAATTCGTTTAAGCTTACATTATTTAATCGTATTAAATAATTACATTATATACATTAATTAGATATAACAGTTTATATTCAATTAAGAATTAACATTTAATTCGTCTCAGCTAGTATTATTTAATCGTATTAAATAATCGTATCATCATTACATTGACTAACCTTTTAGTCATATACATCGACTAACCTTTTAGTCATATAAGGCATCAATATGATTATATTTTTCATATAATCATATCTCTCAAACACATCCTTTAGGTGTGACTTTTAGGGACCAGTTGATCACCGCCATTAAAATGACAATAACGTCAAACTTCTAGCAAGCCAACCTTTATCGATAAACGTTAATCAACTGATAAGAATACTAAGTATACCCTGTGAACCTGTAAGAGATTTATACATGTTATCACACTCACTGTGGAGGACACTAGCTCCAAATCCAATCTCCCACTTGGTCCTTACAAGTGTATGTAGCGATAACCGATTTCTCATATCCAAACTAAAACTTCTCCCTACTCAATGTACAAACAATTTGCAACGTCCGTATTCACATTTTACAAGTGATCTATATTAAGAGTGGTTTTCCCGACTAGAGAGTAACCTAACTGATAAACGAATCATTATTCGAGCATGGCCATGCATTTCAGTTACAACTCCTCGAGTGGCCCTGAGAAATAACAAAAACCTGATAAAGGTTGGATATTTTCTTCAACTCGAATCCTGCAGATACAAGCACAGTATGAAATGACCCAGTAAAAATCTGCTTAGCCTCCTGTTACGGTCGACCATGAGAAATAAACCAAAGTCACCCAAAAACTGCCTTAATCTCAAGAGACAGTCGATAGTCAAAAGAATCGACTCTAGGAACACTATGGACGTCCAATCCACGACCTGGCACCGAATGTTTTTAAACATTTAGGACTCCATAACGTTGTCACAATGTCCTACGAGGTATCTTTATAACTCGTATCTGTGATCGATCAGTCAACCGTTTGACTTATGGCTCGTTGAACCCACCATCAATCAACTTCACAATATAATTTCCAGAGTTATCAGCTCATGTGGGCGATTACGGACCAAAACAAATATAATGTAATTCAGTTCACTTTGTGGCGTTCAATGTTGTCGTACAATCCACATGAAAAACAAAATATAAAACAATACGATGATGTTATAAATAATATATGAAAAAGATACATTTATCTAATCCATGTAAACAGCTACTACAACTCAAGAACACGTTTAATTCCCATGGAAATAATGTGCCCTTCATGCTTATCATATTTTAACGGTTTAGTGAGAGGATCCGCGATGTTGTCATCCGAAGCAATCTTGTCTATCACTATCTCCTTTTGCTCCACGTAATCTCGGATCATGTGAGCCTTCCGAAGTACATGTCTAGATTGATTGCTAGACTTAGGCTCCTTAGCTTGGAAGATGACACCTCTATTATCACAATAGATGGTGATTGGGTCATTCGAACTAGGAACTACGGTTAGTCCTTGTAAGAACTGACGCATCCATATAGCTTCCTTTGCAGCTTCCGAAGCGGCATAGTACTCGGACTCAGTTGTAGAATCTGCTATAACACTTTATTTGGAACTTTTCCAACTGACCGCAGCGCCATTAAGAGTAAAGACGAATCCAGACTGAGATTTCGAGTCATCTCGATCCGTTTGGAAGCTAGCATCCGCGTAACCGATTGCGCATAACTTAGTATCTCTTCCATAAGTCAATACCCAATCCTTAGTCCTTCGTAAGTACTTAAGGATGTTTTTAACAACCATCCAGTGTGTTTCACCTGGATTGCCTTGGTACCGACTCGTCATACTCAATGCATATGCCAAGTCTGGACGCGTGCATATCATGGCATACATGATCGATCCTATGGGTGATGCATAAGGAACACGACTCATGCGCTCGACCTCTTCCGATGTCTTGGGTGCCTGAGTTTTACTCAAATGCATCCCATAAATCATTAGAAGGTACCCCTTCTTGAAGTTGGTCATGCTGAACCTTTCAAGAATCTTATCTATATAAAACTTCTGACTGAGTGATAACATCCGTCGTGATCTATCTCTATAGATACGGATCCCCAATATCCGTTGTGCCTCACCCAGATCTTTCATCTGGAAATGGTTCTTTAACCATACTTTTACCGAAGATAAGTGAGGAATGTCATTCCCAATCAAGAGTATGTCATCGACATACAATATCAAGAAGACAATCTTGCTCCCACTCGACTTGACATACAAGCATGGTTTCTCGACCGATCGAGTGAAACCATTCTCTTTTATCACCTGGTCGAAATGATGATTCCAACTCCGAGATGCTTGCTTAAGTCCATAAATGGAACACTTAAGCCTGCAAACGTTCTTAGGATTTTTAGGATCAATGAAACCTTCGGGTTGTACCATGTACAATTCCTCCTCCAAATAACCGTTTAAGAAGGCGTTTTTCACATCCATCTTCCAAATTTCATAGTCATGAAAAGCGACAATCGCTAAGATTATCCGAATGGAACGCATCATAACTACGGGTGCAAAGATTTCATCATAATGCAATCCTTGCACTTGAGTGAAACCTTTTGCTACTAGTCGTGCCTTATAGGTGTCTGGTTGTCCTTCTACAGAATGCTTTATCTTATAAAGCCATTTGCACTGAAGAGGTCGTACCTTATCAGGCAAATCAACCAGATCCCATACGTCATTCTCATACATGGAGTCCATCTCGGATTGAATGGCTTGAAGCCATAGCTTAGAGTCGGAACAGGTAATGGCACCTTTATAGGTAGCGGGTTCGTTACTCTCTAGGAGTAAAATGTCATCTCTATCATTCTCCTCGACCATACCAATGTATATGTCTGGGGGAATGGAGACTCTACCCGACCTCCTAGGTTCCTGAGGAATATTAACCGTAGCAGAAGTTGAAGGAACATCTTCGTCCATCGGTTGCTCGGTTGTTGGTTCTTGAATCTCCGACAGATCGAAGGTTCTATTACTTGACTTGTTCTTGAGAAGCTCTTTCTCTAAGAACTTCGCACTAGCCGCAACAAAAACTCGATGTTCGGTAGGCGAATATAAGTAATGACCAAACATTCCTTTTGGATAACCAATAAAGTATGTCTTGACCGATCGCGGGCCGAGCTTATCCTCGTGTCTCCACTTGACATAAGCCTCGCAGCCCCAAACCCGAATAAAGGACGAGTTAGGGACCGTTCCCTTCCATATCTCATATGGAGTCTTGTCTACAACTTTAGACGGACTTCGGTTAAGTATATGTAACACCCGCAAATGTACCCTATTTTTATAGTAAAAATATTTTACGGATACTTTTCACCGAAATTTAGTTTTAGTTTAGAATTAAATTTCCCGTGTCTAGTTTAGAATTTGCGAGTTCGTTTTCGGACTTTACACGATATTTCGAGTAAGTTACGTCTTAAGACGTTATGGGCTTTTTCTCATGACTTTTCCACTTACTCCCTCATATACTCCCTTAACCCTAACTCATCCCTCATTCAACACCTTCTTCTTACTGACCAAGTAAACCCCAAAAACCCTAGCCTCCATATTTGCTCAAGTCTTAATATCGATTCTACTCCTTCGTTTCTTGCTCAAATTCACTAAAGTTCGTCTTATTCTTTCCCTATCATCGTCCTCTATCCGTATTGGTAATAAAATTACCGTCTTTCTCGCTTTTCAATTTATCCGTCTTTTCCAAAGGTGAATTATATTCATCTTTTATTATCTAATTGTAGGTGGTGACCTCCAAGACCCCGACAAAGACTACTTCTTGATAGAAGAGGACATTGACGCGGATTGAAGACGCGAAAAGGTAACGGTGAAGGGTTACTCGATATCTTTTACGTGTTTTAATGTGTTTTCTATGTTAGAAATCGTGTTTAGATTAAGGTTAGAAATCATAGGAATTGTGTTGTTGATGATGGTTGTTGTTAGTTGATAATTGATATGATAATTGATGGTTTGTGATGATAAATGATGATTGTTGTATGTTGTTGACAAGATGGAGATTGGAGGATCGCGTGCCTGAGACCAGGACGCTGGCAGCGTCCACAGACGCTGGCAGCGTTCCCTGGCGCTGACAGCGTTTCTTGCTGCCAGATTTTCCCAAAATTGAACCTTTGAATTCTAGTCCCGCCTTGACTTTCCTTGACCCTTTGGACTTAGTCTTCTTGCATTGATGATTTGTTTGTAGCCCACTCCAATTGTCGGGTTTGGGTCTCGGGTCTTGGGTTTGACTTTGACTTTTGTTGACTTCCGAGTTTGACTCTAGAAGTTGACTTTAAATATTAATGTTTCGAATATATGATAATCCCTTCGCTTGTATCGCATGTTTTGTGACGGTTTTTGTTATGTCCCACTTTGAGTCGGTTTTACAAATGTTACGGTTTGAGAACTAATTTTCTATGTGCTTTGTACTCTCATTCCCTTGGCTACCTCCACGTTCGTAAGGCTGGAATGTCGGAACGGGGAGTGTATCCTTACTGCTTGATTGCATGTGTTAGTGGGCATATGATGACGTTATTGGGAGGCGAACGCTTTTCGTTGATCGACCCGGCCGTCAAATGTTGTATACTTGCGAGGTGGTGTCATTGCATGTAGCGTACCGCTTGTTATGATGCTTGTGCTCTTTTCCGCCTCTTTCGT
>JAIUZE010007487.1:0-32872 GCA_022085475.1 Heliosperma pusillum | reverse complement strand
TGTACACGATGCTAGTGCGTTTCATTTACCGTGAGAGATGTCGTATTGTGTCGTCGTTCTTGAATGCGTGATTTCATGATATTATTCGTGGTCATTGCATGATTGGACACCGTCAATGTCTTGGTTCGTGAATGGATGATAATATGTTGGATATTATGTGATCATCGCATGACTTGATTTGGTTTGTCTGTCGAGTCTCAATCTTATCAATCGTATACCGCTAACGGTGAGATGCAAGCCCTAGTGAGCGTATTCGGTTGCCTAAGAGTGTCTTCCCCGAGTCTTTGAATAACATGATGGATTCGGATTTGTACTCCATATGCTCTTATCATTATTTATCGAATTGCCTATCTATCCTTATCGTATCTCACATGTATATCTATATATGCATGATTTTACTTTTGTATTTCCTTCTATGTAAGTTTAATGTGATATGGCTGGGAGAACCCGGAGTTACTCCCCACTGATTGTGGCGTTCATGTTTTTCATGAATGAACAGGTTGCTTGCATGGATGGCTTTTTGCTTATGCTATTTTGGGTTCGGGTGTGAGCTAGCGGGCGTTGTCCCTGGAAGTTTCACCTCTAGATGATTTTAGCTAGTTTTGCTAAACACTTGTTCTTTGCTAACATTTTGAGAGACCCCGTCTCTTTGTTGTATTTCGTACTTAGTTTTTAATATTTTGACACTCCTCGTTTTATTTAACTTGCATGTATAAAAGTTTTTAAAACTACCTATTTCCGCTATATAATTCACATGCTTGTATATTTTATATTTCCGCATTCGCGAGGGTTGTCACACTTAACCTCTCATGTACATACCCTTTATCCATCAATTACTGGACTAGTCTCTGCAACTCTATTACCTCCTCTGGATTACACCGATACGTAAGCTTGTTTGGTAATGCCACCCATAGAATGAGATCTAATTGGTGTTCAATACCACGTAAAGGAGGGAACCCATTTGGTAATTCATTCGGAAACACATCTCTAAACTCATCAAGCCATCCTTGTTCTCCACGGTTATCACTCACACCAACGGATCCAAAATTCTGTACGACCAGGACATAAGTTCGTTCTCCTCGAACAAGAACTTCCTCTACCTCTCAAGCCTCCATAAACATACTCCTCTTATTTAATTTTTCCTCTTTAATCTTATTTGGTCACATAGGTTTCGGATTATAAGTTTCTTTTCCCTATAGTCACGTTATATACATTAGATTTCCCATGGTGCTCAACCTAGCTTACAATCAAATTGCCAGGGTATGCCTAGTAGAATGTGGCATGCATTCATAGGAATCACGTCACAACATAACTCGCCATTATAGGATACTAGGCTTCACGAGATTAAGGCCTGCTTCTTTACTTGTATCCCATTCAACCAATGTAATTTATATGGTTTAACTCGATCTCTAGTTTGCAATTTCAGTTCATCAACAAGTTCTGTTGATACTACATTAGTACACAAACCGCTGTCTATTGTAAGATTGCAAAGTTTATTGTGTACCTTGCATCGAATAAGGACAATCTGGTCTCTTTGTTTAACCTCCAAGGTTACTCGTCTTCACATGTAATTTTCGAAGTACCAAGTATTCCTCTTCACTCAGAGGGTCTAAATGATAGACTACTGCTTCATCATCATCTCCATAATCCCCTTGATTTGTCTCGTCTTCTAGCGTGACAAACACAGGGAAACCCCATTTCCCTTGTCTTTGGCTTTTTTCCTTTGGCGTCTATTTGGACTTGCTAGGAGCTGGCCTAGAATAAGAACTCGTTCCAGCATTCATGTTCTTTTGAATATGAATAAGGTAGGGGCCTTCCCAATTTTATTTAAATTTACCCCTCGGGTCAACTGGGAACAAGGCACGTATTGACTTGATAACTAAGTCACCTTATTTCACTCTGCAGGGCTTCACTCGTATGTTGAAAGCTGTTTATATCATTTTCTGATAAAGTTGAACGTGGTAGAAAGCATTCAAACGACGCTCATTTAGAAAGACTAATGAGTCGTACCGTGCCTTAAGACAATCAGCTTTCGGGATCTGACTTCCTAGCAAAATCCTAACAGATGGAACTTTTCAAGTAACGCGGCGGTTTGAGGCTGGAAGTGAGTCCCTTGATCAGTGATCAATTCCTGAGGTACCACATATCTGCAAATGATCTTGCTCTGAATGAATTTGGATACTTTCTTCGCATTTAGTGTAACACCCCCATATACCAAAGAGCCTTACAAAACCTCCTTAGTACAGGGAGATGCTACCATCACGGTTTCCTGATGTAGTACATATCAAAACTCACAATAAAAGAACAATACTTTATTTAAATCCACAGTATAACTCAAATACAGTATTCCAAATCAGACGGCATACCGTCTGAACCAATAATCTAAAACCAACATAAAAAATAAAAGTAATCGAATGTCTATGACTCTCGTACACTAAACGGAAGCTATTACTTGACTGTGGTGATCCCCAATCAACAACCTAGCGCAGCTCAACGAGTTACCTGCTGACCACCTGCTGACCACCTGCTCACCATTCCCCATTGGATCACGACAGTTTTGTAAAACAATAACGGGGTCAGTAACGGTATACACCGATCAATGTACAAGACAATCAAGATCACAATAGAGACAGAGAAACTAGAGGGCCACTGTAGCAATTAACAGAACAGCATCAGGTTACCATCCCTGACCTGAAAAAAAACCAATTCATCCTAGACCGCAACCATAGGCATCGAAAATCCATCTCACCGCAGTGATTCACCCGGAACATTATTGTGCACATCCCCCTCGCAGCGGGAGAACTACGAGGGGCGAATCCGTCTCCTGACGGACCACCAAAATAGTAACCAAGTAACCACTCCAAACTCCAAACTCCAATCCCAACTCCATCATCATCATCAATCAATGAAATACAATATAATAGCAATTTATCTTATCACTATGACTAATATACACAATTACTGAGTAGGAAAACCCTAACTTTTTGCAAATCCGCAATTACTCACAAGGAAGGAAATAAAAAGACCTCTTCTTCGAATTCTCCACCTAAAACTGTAGTTATCATATTATTAATACTAACCATTTTCCCCTTTTCCCTCAATTCAATTAGGGTTCCATAATTCAATACAAACAATAACAATAACCGTGTAGACAATCACTTACCGATTGGAATCAACAAGACAAAAGCAATAGATCCGTCTTAGAATGATTAAGGATGATATCAGAAGTTTTGAGGTAGTTTTGAGGGAATTTTAGAAGGTTTTAGAGAGGTTAGGGTTTTGATGAAGAAGCGTAAAGTGAAATTATGTTTTAATCTTCCTTAATAATCCTTAATCAAACCGTTCAAAATATTCTCGCAGACCGGCGTACTCGGTCGAGTGCAAGATGCACTCGGTCGAGTACGACAGGGCGAGTGCTCACCACACTCGGCCGAGTGCCCAAGAATAGAATACTGTTAAACTGACACACCAACCTTACTCGGTCGAGTACCCTCTATTCGGCTGAATACACAATCCACTCGGTCGAGTACCTAGTACTCAGAAATACGGAGTATTACAGTCTTCCCTATTTAAGAATGAACTTCGTCCTAGGAGTTCACAACTCATACTCCCACCATCAAACAATCTATAAACCAAAATTATAAGACACAACAACAACAACACATAACATATTGTATGTTTCTTAAACTCAATAGTAGACATTTCTAATATCATTATATGAATAGTTTACTCTTAAACTATGTGGATCTTATGCATGCATAACAAAAGATTATGTAAGAACAAATTCCTTACATTGATTATGAAGAAATGGGAAGAATATTTGAACTTCTTTCAAATATTTTTCTTGAGCTATAAATATGAGGATGATCTCCAAGTTCTTAGTATAAGAACCCTCCTATTAGTAGCACCCAAGACTACGTCTTGAATCTCTACAAAATACTACACTAGTATATAAATCTAGTAGCCCTTAATAATAAATCTAATAACTCTTATTACTACACTAGTAATTTTTTTTAGAAATATGAACTCTAGGGAAAACTTTTTAAGTTTAGTGAGGTTTAGAGAGATGTAGAGAGATAAGCAATTTTGCATAAATAAAATCAAAATGAGTTGGAGTGTTGGAATAAGAAGGAAAATTTTTCTTCTTACTCAAGCACATGACCGGCCATCCCACACCACATGGGTGGGTGTTGTCCCTTTCAATTGTTCTTCACAAGAATGGTTGAGAGTATAGGTTTATGTAGTAATGATTTGGTCTAATTCTTAATTAGAACAAAATTACAAACTAAAACCTACCCACTAAGCTAACAAAACCGGTGCACCCATATAAAATGGGTGTCCATTTATTTTTGCATTTTGTCATTTGTCACATATGTGACATGTGACATGTAACATGTTATCTTTGATTAAAAATTTGCATTTAACCAATTTAAATGCAATTTCATAACAAATAAATTAGACTTAACATTTTAAGTCACATTTTATAATTACATTTAAATAAAATGGGTCATCTCATATTTGGTTAATATAATCTACAACAATTTGTAATTATAATCAACCAATTTTTCTTATCTCAAATGTTTCATAAACATAATGCATTCTTAGTAATGTAACAATTAAATTAATAAAATGAATCTTAATTAATCATATTATAATAAGATATGATTCTCACTTACAATATAAACTTAGTTCAATTTAAGGGTTTAATTAATCTGTATCGCTATACTATTAATTAATTTACATGATTAGGGGATTGTACGTTAGGTGTGACCTCGAGGGATCAAATGATCACCACCGTCATACGACAATAACGTCAAACTCAAGTGAGCCAATCATTACCGATTAATGTTTAGCAGCTGACTATAATATTCATCATCCCTTTGTATTCTTATTATTGAGATTTAATTATGTGATCGCACAATTGTTGAGGACACTCATTTCAACACATCTATCGTATACTAACACAAAAACAACAATAACTTAACATAACACAACATATATTACCACTACCCACCAAAAGACACAAATGACACTAACTATTATCATGAACACAATGCAATTAATGCAATTATCTCCTTCCCCCCCTTAAAGAACAATATTAAGTCCCCGTAACCAAACATACCTCCTAAAAACGATGCGGGTATCTCTCCCGCATAGCAGCTTCAGTCTCCCAAGTTGCTTCTTCCACGTTATGGTTAGACCACAACACCTTCAGCAAAGTTGTTTCCCCATTTATGGTATTGCGCACCTTTCGGCCCAAGCTTTCCTTTGGCACCTTAACATAAGTGAGTGCCTCATCAAGATCAATTGTCTAAGCCTCTAGAACACGAGATTGATTACTCACATACGTCCAAAGTTGAGACACATGAAACAAATTATGGACCCGATCGAGATCCGGTGGTAAGGTTGGACGGTAAGCTATCTCTCCAACCCGATCCAAAATTTCATAGGGGCCTATAAACTTCTGACTCAGCTTGTCCCTATTACCAAATCTCATCACCCCATGCATAGGTGACACCTTCAAGAGTACCAAATCTCTTCTGACGATCCTGCACCGCTTTCATCTTCTGGCAAATCAGTTTCACTTGCTCAATAATGTCCTAAACCATCTGGGGTCCAAGAGTAACTACCTCAGAACTATCATCCCAACACACCGGACTCCTGCATCTTCTCCCATACAAAGCCTCAAATGGTGCCATCCCAATACTAGAATGGTAGCTGTTGTTGTAAGAAAATTCTATCAAATCCAGCTTATCCTCCCAGCTCCCACAAAATGATAGCACACAAGCCGTCAAAATATCTTTCAAAGTCTTGATTTTCCTCTCCGTCTGCCCATCCGTCGCAGGATGAAAGGCTATACTCATCTTCAATGTCGTTCCCATAAGCTCTTGCAATTTCTTCCAGAATCGAGAAATGAACCTTGCATCACGATCATACACTATATCACTAGGTACACCATGCAGCTTCACCACATGCTTCATATAAGCCAAAGCTAGCTTGATCTTGCTCCAAGTATCCTTCATAAGAATGAAATGAGCTGACTTGGTGAATCGATCCACAATCACCGAAATCATATTGTTCCCTTTCCGCGATCTCTGAAGTCCCACTACAAAGTCCATGGATATAGACTCCCATTTCCACTCCGGAACTTCTAAAGATTGAATCTTACCGTGCGGGCTCCTCTGCCCCCTTTGAATTGCTGAAAGGTCAAACATCTTGCTACAAAATCAGCAACCTTCTTCTTCATCCCCGAGCACCAGAAAGTCTTCTAGAAATCTTTGTATAACTAATCCCAACCTTGATGAACCGAATAGGGAGTACAGTGAGCCTAAGTCAAGAATTATCTTCTTCAATTCCGGATCATTCGCTACACACCATCAGCTCTCAAATCTGACACTCTTATTAACATGAATCGAAAACCTAGGAGTAGTACCCTCCTCTACCCCTTTCTTCCACAGCTGGATATTTTGATCCTCCAGTTGCTTGCTCTTAATGTCATCATATAATCCCGGCTCGATCATCAAGTCACTAGTTTCATCCTCTTTTCGAATCACAAGGATCCCCATTTTGGCTACTTCATCTCTCAACTGTATCAAAGACATTGCAGTGCACCAGGAATGTACACTCTTCCGGCTCAAGGCATAAGCAACAACATTATCCTTCCCCTCATGGTAGATAATCTCCATATCATAATCTCCAATCAGCTTCATTCACCGTCGTTGCCTCATATTCAACTCTTTCTGGGTATAGATGTACTTGAGACTCTTATGGTCGAAAAACACCTTAAAGTTGGCTCCATACAAATAATGCCGCCAAATCTTCAACGCGAGCACCACCACACCCAACTCTAGATCATGAGTAGGGTAATTCTCTTAATAAGGCTTCAACTGCCTCGACGTAGAAGCAATCATTTTCCCATTCCGCATTAGCACACAACCCAAAACACACTTTGATGTATTCGTATACACGTCAAAGTTCTCACTCCCTTCAGGTAATGCCAAAACAGGATGTCAAATATGAGAAAAACACTTAGTGTAATTCTCCCAAGATACACAGCAATTAGCAAAGTTGACTCCTTTTTACTCTTCTCTTCATCTATCTAATACTACCTCCTAAGAAAATAGTCAATATGAATTAAAACACCCAAGATTAAGTCTTTGCAACTCAATAAATGCTTATTAAGACACAAGCACAACAAAAGAAGCAAGCTTTAATAATTAAACCAGAGCATTAAGCTAGAATCTTGCAACATAACACTATACCATGTTATAATACACAACAAACACTTTTCTACCCAAAAGACTTCAACTTTAAATGAAAGTTGCAATCTTTCAAGTTTACTTCACACATTCAAGGATACGGTAACTAATCCTACATAGAATATGCATTCATTAAGCAAATAAAATGTAAAGCTATTTAAACTAAACATTCATCTACTAAACACAAGAGTTTATCACAAGAAAAGAGTAACAAATAAAAGAGAAAAGGATTAGAAAGTCATACAATGTTAAAGTTGTGCACTTGTTCAAATTACACCAAGTTGAAGGATTACCATTTTCATAATCTTATAGCCAAAAGATTAAAAACCCAAATATTACAAGCTGTAAAATGAATGAGTAAAAATGAAAAATATGAGATTCAAGTCTAAGCATGAGATATTGAGAGATGTCCAAATATCTCAAATTGTTGTTTTTAAATACCCTTGGTTCCGTAAATCTAGGGGCCTTGAGAATTGGGCCACATAGAACAAGAGAACGTAATAACAATCGCGTGCCAGCTACGCAGGACGCAGGCTGCGTTGCCGGACGATGGCTGCGTTTGTCCTGCGCAGCCGACGTTTCATGTTGGAAGTTTTGCTTCTTCCAAATCCGCCCTTGTTGATTTTTGTTGTCCCACCTATGCTTGCTTTCTTCTCTTCATGGTTTACTCCTAGTTGGATTATTTGACTCCTCGGTTTTGACCTTTGTTGACTCGGCCTTGGGTTTGACTTTGACCAGTTGACTTTTGTTGACTCTTAAGCTTGAGTCCTTGGTGGGCCCTTTTATGTTTCTGTTCATGGCATCAAAAGGGTTAGACCCTCGAGTCGTTCATTCAAGTCGACTCCAAATAAATTGTTCGACCCAAATTAGTACAAAATTTGACTCAGGTAAACAAATTTAGTACAAACCAAAAGAAACTCAATTAACATAAAAATAATGCTAATGACCCTTATAAAGCACAACAAAATGACTCAATAAACTAATCTAGACACGACATATTTGAGTGTTGTCAGTCTGCAAGACGATCCTCAAATGCTCTGCTCCTTAGTCTTAGAATAGACCAAGATGTCGTTGATAAACACCACCACGAACGGGGTCAAATATGGACTGAAGATCCGGTTCCTAAGATCCTTGAATACTGCTGGTGAATTAATCAAACCAAAAGGCATCGCCAAGTACTCATAATACCCATATCTCGAACGATACACCGTCTTCTGAATGTCACCATCCTTTATCCTCAGGTGGTGATACCCCGATCTCAAATATATCTTTGAAAATACCCCAGCTCCACTTTGATGGTCAAACAAGTCATCAATCCTAGGTAATGTATACCTATTCTTTACCGTCACATGGTTCAGCTCACAGTAGTCAATCCACAACCGTAAACTGCCATCCTTCTTCTTGACAAACAACACTGGCGCACCCCAAGGTGATACACTAGGTCTAATGTACCCCTTGTATAGTAGCTCATTCAATTGCTTCTTCAATTCTTCAAGCTCCTTCGGACCCATGCAATACAAGGTCTTAGAGATCGGTTCCGTACCCGTCTTCAACTCTAAGCTATAATCAATATCTCTCATTGGCGGTAATCCCGGTATCTTATCTGGAAAGACATCTTCAAACTCACTCACCACTGCAATCTGGTATGCCGGTGGTTCCTCTACTCTCGTATCTGTCATATGACATAAAGTCATTGGGTAACCCTCCCTCAGGTACGTCTTCAATTTAATGGCCGCAATCATCTTCATCTTAGGCTTCACAACGAATCCTCTCTACGACACTCTAACCCCTTTGGGTCCCCTTAAAGACAGCTTCTTCTGATGACAATCTATATTTGCCTTATTCCTACCCAATCAATCCATCCCGTCAATTATCTCAGACCCGTATAATGGAAATTCAAACAGGTAAATAGGGAAGTCCACCTCCCCCACAATCATAGACACACCCTTAAATACCTTATTACAAGACACTTATTCCCCATAAGGTATAAACACCTCATCCTTTACAGATTCACTATTCCCAAGTCCCAACAACATTTCATGACCCTTAGATATAAAATAATGGGTCGCCCCCGCATCGAATAAAAAAAATATGGAGCACGATTTACACGAAGTGTACCGGTGACAACTTGCGCATCCGCCTCTGCAGCTTGCTTCTGTCATGAACAGTTTTCCATTGTTCTTCTGACCACTCCGTTGCACTTGGCTCGCAGATGCTACAGTCTTCGGTGCTCAACTCTGATTCTCAATATTGTTGTTCTGCCGCTAGTAGGTCCCTCTATTGTGGTTATAGCCACCGCCAGTCACTCTCTGGTTCCCCTGCCGATTCCATGAACCCGCATGCTGATTACTAGCCATGCTCTGAGAATAACTTCGCTGGAATGAAGGTTGGTAACCCTAACCCCTCCTGAAGATTAACACACAAATTTCTTGTGGCCACAGCCAACATATCCATGTGTAGATACCCGTATCCGTCGATACAGGCATTTATAGAAATCTCGCCAAACACCCGATGATGATAGGACAACATATATTTCGTGTATGACTGTGTCATTATTTGAGTTGGATTTACGATGTAAAAGGAGGGTCGTGGACAATACATATTTTAAATGAAATTTAAAATGAATTTCCGATTCAAAAAGATTCATTTTTAACCAGTTTTAGAGACCGAGTCTTTCTTTATTATATTTAAAATAAAATGAACAGTTGTTTAAATCCGACTTGAAAAGTCAACTTCAAGTTATTTGATTTTACCGTCTCATCTTTGTTTTAAAACGATCTATATAAACGCTAGTTTGCGACGGTCTTTTATGTTCGTTTTGAAAGCCAATTTTTGCCCAATTTCCAATCCGATCTCAACCCAACCTCTCTTGTAACACCCGGAAATGTACCCTATTTTTATAGTGAAAATATTTTACGGATACTTTTCAGTGAAATATAGTTTTAATCGTAAATTTTATTTTCCGAGTCGAATTTAGAATTTCCGAGTTCGTATTTGGAATTTCCGCGAGATTCCATGAGAATCCCGTCTTAAGGCGAGTTTGACTTTCTTTGACTTTTTCCCTCATATTTCCCTCATACTCCCTTAACCTATTTTCATTCTCACAAACACAATTCAACCTTACTTCTTCCTTAAGCAAAACCAAAGAAACCCTTGCCTCCATAATCTTTCCATTCTAATAATCATCGTATCTCATTCGTTTCTTGCTTAAATTCGCGTAAGTTCGTCTCATTCTTCCCCTCTTACCTTCCTCTATCCGTATTGATAATAAAAGTATCGTCTTTCTCGCTTTTCAAACATTCCGTCTTTCTCAAGGTGAAGTAAATTCATCTTTTATGATCTATTTGTAGGTGGTGACCTCCAAGATCCCGACAAAGACTATTTCCTAATTGAAGAGGAGCTTGACGAGTAGTGAAGATGCAATAAGGTAACGGTGAAGGGTTACTCGATATCATTTACGTGTTTTGCATGCTTTAGATGCTAGAATTCGTATTTAGAATACGATTAGTAAGTTTAGGAATCATGTTATGGATAATGAATGTTGTTAATTGATGATTGTTGATGATGTATAATGATTGTTGATAATTATTAGAAGTGAATTATGAGAATTAGAAATGATAGAAATGATGTATGTTGCTCACGGGTGGAGTTGTGCTCCCAGCCGGGTGACCGGCTCCCGGTCTGCCCACCGGCTGGGAACACATCAGTAGGAACTTTTGAAATTTTGGAATTATTGTATAGAGGTGCTCCTGGCCGGGGTACCGGCCGCCGGTCTCCAGACCGGCAAGGAACACATGCCCTGTTTTTGGTGATTTTTGGTTTTAGCTTGTGCTCCGAGCCGGGGTACCGGCCGCCAGCCTCCAGACCGGCCTGGAACACGGCTGTGTTTTTCTCTTATAATTTCTAAAACTCGTAAATTAAAATAATTCGCATGGTTCGTTTATCGTAAAATTTTACGTAGCGACTTATAATATTAATGTTTTGAATATATGATATTTCATTCGCTTGTATCACATGTTTCGTGACGGTTTTTGGTATGTCCTACTTTGAGTCGGTTTTTACAAATGATACGGTTTGAGCACTATTTTGTCTTGTGCTTTGTACTCTCATTCCCTTGGCCACCTCCACGTTCGTAAGGCTGGAATGTCGGAACGGGGAGATATCCTACTGCTTAAATGCATGTGTTAGTGGGCATACGACGACGTTGTTGGGAGTTGAACGCTATGCGTTGATCGACTCGGCCGCCAAATGTTGTGTACTTGCGAGGTGGTGTTATTTGCATGTAGCGTACCGCTTGTTATGAGGCTTGTGCTCTTTTCCGCCTCTTTCGTGAATTGATCTACCGAATTTGGGGTACTCGGCGTCTATGATTGACCGAGTCTTGGATGCGAAACGTTTATCGCATGTCGAATCGGAAAATGTGATTCCGAGAATCTGGCCAGGTTTAGATTAGGAGCCGTTTTATATTTCCTACCAGGAGGAAATTAGTCTACATATACGAAATGTGATCGTGTATGCGTTCAGGGAAGGTTTTTCTCCCGTGGATGCCTGTTAATCATACTTGCCATGTACACGGTGCTAGTGCGTTTCATTTACCGTGAGAGATGTCGTCTTTGTGTCGTTGTTCTTGAATGCGTGATTTCATGACTTATTATTCATGGTCATTGCATGATTGGGCATCGTCTATGTATTGGTATGCTTGAATGGATGATAATATGATGGATTTATTGTGATCATCTCATGACTTGGCATGGTTGTTTGTCGAGTCTCAATCTTATCAAACTTATACCGCTAACGGTGAGATGCAAGCCCTAGTGAGCGTATTCGGTTGCCTAAGAGTGTCTTCCCTGAGTCTTTGTATAACATGATGGATTCGGACTTGTACTTCATATGCTCTTATCATTATATATTGAATTGCCTATCTATCCTTATCGTATTTCACATGTATATCTATATGTATGCATGCTCTACTTTTGTATTTCCTTCTATGTACGTTTAATGTGATATGGCTGGGAGAACCCGGAGTTACTCGTCACTGACTTTGGCGTTCATGTTTTTCATGGATGAACAGGTTGCTTGCATGGATGGCTTTTTGCTAGATATTTTGGGTTCGGATGTGAGCTAGCGGGCGTTGTCCCTGGATTAAAACACCCTAGACGTTGTTTAGTTGTTTTGCTAAACACTTGACATTTATTATATTTTGAGAGACTTCGTCTCTTTGTTGTATTTCGTATTTTAGTTTGTAATATTTGACACTCCTCGTATTTTCTATCTTGCATGTATAAAAGTTTTTAAAAACTTCATATTTCCGCTATATATTTCACATGCTTGTTTGTTTTATATTTCTGCATTCGCGAGGGTTGTCACAGTTGGTATCAGAGCTTTTATCGCTCCCGACGCAAACACGTGAACCCTAACTTAAACTACTTGACCTTAAAATAATAAATGAGAGATTGGGTAGAAGTTAAGGACTTTACTTGGTAGTCTATTTGTTTATGCTAATTGATAGGAGTAACTTAATTTGTTTTTTTTTCTTATGAAGATGGTTAGACCACGATTAGCTGAGAACGTTATGATGGAAGCTCTCACTCAAGTGCTGAAAAATTAGCAAGATGCAGCTTTAGCTCAAGCTAACCAAGCTCCCCCTAGAAGGGAAGACAACCATCAAGGTGGTTATGCATGAATAGCTGGACAAATAGCAAGGAGTAAAATCGTACCTTATGGTGGAGAACCGGACCCTACGAAGCTATCCGATTGGTTCCGTGAGATGGAGAAGCAGTTCGATCTATACCAAGTCCGAGAAGAGGACAAGGTGAGGATCGCAAAGCACTTCCTGGTGAGGGAAGCTGATAAGTGGTGGGCTATCACAAGTGCCACCGCTGTTCTAGAAGAAGACTTCAATTGGTCTTGCTTCAAAGCTCTTGTGGAGGGTAGATTCTATCCTAAAGAGCTTAAGCAACAAAGGCTTAAAGAGTTCATTGACTTTAAACAAGGCAACTTATCAGCTCAAGAGTTTACTACGGAGTTTAATAAGCTTGCGCATTTTGCGCCGAGGCTTATCCGAGATGATGAAGACCGAGCATTCTATTACCGAAACAAGTTGAGTGCCGTTCTGCAAAGTAAAGTGAGAAGGAATACCAATTCCTTTGGGGATCTTTATGATGATGCCTTGTGGGCCGAGAATTCAATGAAGGCTATTAGAGATGAAGCTTTGATGAATAATCCCTCTCCTTCTTATGCTACTAGGCCGAATGTTTATGGGAAGAGGCCGTTTATTCCGTCTCCTTCTAATTTTTATGCTAACAAAAGGATATTCAATCCTTCTTCTAATGCAAACACAAGAAATCCTGCTCCTTTTATTCCTAGAGCTACTTCAAATGTGGCTCATAGGCCTTATACTCCTCAAGCTCAAGCTCAGGGTCGTCAATGTAACCGTTGTAGACTTCCTCTACACCCCGGGAGATCTTGTACCAACCAACCATATGTGTTCTACTTTTGTCAAAAGGGTGGTCATCGTTAGGAGGATTGCCCCGATCGAAAGTTGCCCCCTCCTCCTCCTAAACCTAAGGGTTCCATCTTTGTCATGAGCCGTGCTGAAGCCGATGCTCTTCCCGAGATCATTACGGGTATGTTCTCAATCTTAGAGCAACCGTGTCTTATTCTATTTAATACCGGTGCTTCTATGTCTTTTGTGTCATCGTCTTACGCTAATAAATTATCCATCAAGCCTACATCTAGTGAGGATACTCCCATATCCTTACCATCCGGAGATATTATCTCTTGTTCTACTCTATATCCTAATGTCCTAATATCTATTGCGGGTTCTATCTTTCCCGCTAATCTCCTTAAGTTCCCTCTAGGAGAGTTCGATATAATATTAGGTATTGATTGGCTAGCAATGTATCATGCTAGGTTCGAGTGTCGTGATCAAAAGATTTATTTAAAGAGTCCTTTAGGGGTTAGAATAACCTATACGGGATCTCATCCCCGAAAAGGTGTGTCTTTAATTTCCGCTATGAAATTGGTAAGTATGGTTAGAAAAGGTCACCAAGCATTCTTGTGTGTTGTGACTTCTTCAAATACCTCTTTGCCAAGTATTGAAGATGTGCCTATTGTTCGAGAATTCGTGGATGTGTTCCCCGAAGATTTGCCCGGGATTCCTCCCGAGCGTGATGTTGAGTTCTCTATTGATCTTGTTCCTGGTTCGGGTCCCATAGCCAAAGCTCCTTACCGTATGGCTCCGACCGAATTGAAAGAATTAAGGAAGCAGCTAGATGATATGATTGAAAAGAGTTTTATTCGACCAAGTGCCTCGCCTTAGGGTGCTCCCGTTCTCTTTGTAAAGAAGAAAGATGGTTCTATGAGGCTTTGTATTGATTATCGTGAATTGAATCGGATTACAATCAAGAATAGGTATCCTTTACCAAGAATTGAAGAATTGTTTGATCAATTAAAGGGTGCTTCTACATTTTCGAAGATTGATTTGAGATCCGATTATCACCAAATTCCCGTTCGAGATGTTGATATTCCAAAGACCGCTTTTAGTACGAGGTATGGTCATTATGAGTTCAAGGTAATGCCATTTGGATTGACGAATGCTCCTGCTATCTTTATGGATCAAATGAACCGCACATTTAGGGAGGACCGGGATAAGGGTGTGGGGGAGGGCAGGGAGGAGAGGAGGGAGTGCGCAAATCAAAATAAAAAAATATAAAAAAAAAAAAAAAAAAAAAAAAACCATAAAAAAAAAATGTCCGAAGATGAGCATGCTATTCATTTGAGGATTATTTTGGGTGTTCTACGTCGTAAGAAGTGGTATGCTAAGTTCTCTAAGTGTGAATTTTGGTTACCTAAAGTGTCCTTTCTTGGGCATGTGATTTCTAAAGAAGGTGTAATGGTGGATCCTTCGAAGATTGAGGCCGTTGTTGATTGGAAGAGTCTGACTGATATTAGAGAGATTCGAAGTTTTCTTGGTTTAGCTGGTTATTACCGAAGGTTTGTCAAAGATTTCTCCAAGCTTGCTAGACCGATGACTCAGTTATTGAAGAAGGAAACCAAATTCCTATGGAATGAAGCTTGTAAAGCAGCGTTTCAAGAGTTAAAGAAGAGGTTAACTACCGCTTCGGTGTTGACTTTGCCTGAAGATGGAGTAAACTTTGATGTCTATTGTGATGCTTCTAAAATGGGATTGGGTTCTGTTCTTATGAAAAATAGGAAGGTGGTGGCTTATGCTTCAAGGCAGTTGAGAGTTCATGAAGTGAACTATCCTACTCATGATTTGGAATTGGCCGCTGGTTTTCATGCTTTGAAAGTGTGGAGACATTATCTAATTGGAGTTCATTGTCGTATCTTCACCGATCACAAGAGTTTGAAGTACATATTTACTCAAAAAGAGTTGAATATGAGGCAAAGAAGATGGTTGGAATTGGTGAACGATTACGATTTTGAGTTATTGTATCATGAAGGGAAGGCAAATGTTGTTGCCGATGCTCTTAGTAGGAAAGCTTCTCATGCATTGAATGCTATGCGGGTATTACCCGATGATCTTTGTGACGCGTTTCGAAAGTTGAGTTTGGAATTCGTGGAGCGTGGATTTGTTCATGTTGGTGCCATGACTGCCGAACCTGTTTTTCTCCGTGAAATCCGTGAAAGCCAAGTTGATGATCTTACCTACAAGTCTATTCAAGCCAATCTTCTTGAAGGTAAAGGTAAAGATTTCAAGTTTGATGATGAAGGTGTTCTTCGTTTCCATGGTCGTTTATTTGTTCCTAATGCTCTTAATTTGAGGAAGCGAGTTCTTGATGAAGCTCACCTTTCCCCTTATTCTATTCACCCCGGTGGTGATAAGATGTACAAAGATTTGAAGCTACAATTTTGGTGGCCGAACTTGAAGGGTGATGTTGTATCTTATGTTGGAAGATGTCTTACTTGCCAACAAGTGAAGATTGAACACAAGAGACCCGGTGGATTGCTACAACCTTTGGATATTCCGCTATGGAAGTGGAAATCTATTTCTATGGATTTTGTTATGGCTTTGCCGAGGACCGTTGGAGGTAAAGATGCCGTTTGGGTTGTTGTTGATCGTTTGACCAAGTGTGCTAGATTTATTCCGATCAAAGAAACTTGGAGTTTGGATCGACTAGCGAAAGCCTATGTTGATGAAATTGTTAGATACCATGGTGTTCCTATGGAGATTATATCCGACCGAGATCCGAGATTCTGTTCGAGATTTTGGAAAGCTTTCCAAGAGGCCACGGGTAGTAAGTTGTTGATGAGTACTGCATTTCATGCCGCTACGGATGGTCAGACTGAGAGGACTATTCAGACTTTAGAAGACTTGCTTAGGGCTTGTGCTCTTGACTTCCAGTCTAGTTGGGAAAAGAGTCTACCGTTGGTGGAGTTTTCGTACAACAACAGTTATCATGCATCTATCAAGATGGCTCCATATGAAGCTCTTTATGGAAGGAAATGTTGGAGTCCTATATGTTGGAATCAATTGAGTGATGTTCGTGACTTAGGCCCCGATGTTCTTGTTGAGACTATTGATAATGTGAAGGTCATTCATGATAGAATGAAAGCCGCTCAAGACCGTCAAAAGTCTTATGCCGATATCCGAAGAAGGCCGTTAGAATTCGAGGTTGGAGATAGAGTGTTCTTGAAAGTATCTCCAATGAAGGGGGTTAAACGGTTTGGTGTTAAGGGTAAATTGAGCCCGAAATACATTGGACCCTTTGATATTGTGAAAAGGATTGGTGCCGTTGCTTATAAGTTGGATTTGCCCCCGAATTTGGCTAAGGTTCATGATGTTTTCCATGTTTCTCAATTGAGAAAGTATGTTAGTGATCTGAGCCATCTCTTTCAAGTTGAAATACCCGAGCTTGAACTGAATTTATCCTTTGAAGAGAAGCAGATCCGCATCCTAGATCTTAAGGATAGGAAGTTGAGAAGTAAAGTAGTTCCTTTAGTGAAAATCTTGTGGAGAAGTGCTAATGTCGAAGAAGAGACTTGGGAAACTGAAGCTTCTATGCGTAGTAAGTATCCGAGTCTTTTCGAGTAAGGCAATTTTCTTTCTCTCAAGTTTCGAGGGCGAAACTTTTTAAAAGGTGGGGTGATTGTAACACCCGGAAATGTACCCTATTTTTATAGTGAAAATATTTTACGGATACTTTTCAGTGAAATATAGTTTTAATCGTAAATTTTATTTTCCGAGTCGAATTTAGAATTTCCGAGTTCGTATTTGGAATTTCCGCGAGATTCCATGAGAATCCCGTCTTAAGGCGAGTTTGACTTTCTTTGACTTTTTCCCTCATATTTCCCTCATACTCCCTTAACCTATTTTCATTCTCACAAACACAATTCAACCTTACTTCTTCCTTAAGCAAAACCAAAGAAACCCTTGCCTCCATAATCTTTCCATTCTTATAATCATCATATCTCGCTCGTTTCTTGTTGAAATTCGCGTAAGTTCGTCTCATTCTTCTCCTCTTACCTTCCTCTATCCGTATTGATAATAAAATTACCGTCTTTCTCGCTTTTCAAACTTTCCGTCTTTCTCAAGGTGAAGTAAATTCATCTTTTATGATCTATTTGTAGGTGGTGACCTCCAAGATCCCGACAAAGACTATTTCCTAATTGAAGAGGAGCTTGACGAGTAGTGAAGACGCAATAAAGTAACAGTGAAGGGTTACTCGGTATCATTTACGTGTTTGACATGCTTTATATGCTAGAATTCGTATTTAGAATACGATTAGTAAGTTTAGGAATCATGTTATGGATAATGAATGTTGTTAATTGATGATTTTTGATGATGTATAATGATTGTTGATAATTATTAGAAGTGAATTATGAGAATTAGAAATGATAGAAATGATGTATGTTGCTCACGGGTGGAGTTGTGCTCCCAGCCGGGTGACCGGCCGCCGGTCTGCCCACCGGCTGGGAACACATCAGTAGGAACTTTGGAAATTTTGGAATTTTTGTATAGAGGTGCTCCTGGCCGGGGTACCGGCCGTCGGTCTCCAGACCGGCAAGGAACACATGCCCTGTTTTTGGTGATTTTTGGTTTTAGCTTGTGCTCCGAGCCGGGGTACCGGCCGCCGGCCTCCAGACCGGCCTGGAACACGGCTGTGTTTTTCTCTTATAATTTCTAAAACCCGTAAATTAAAATAGTTCGCATGGTTCGTTTATCGTAAAATTTTACGTAGCGACTTATAATATTAATGTTTTGAATATATGATATTTCATTCGCTTGTATCATATGTTTCGTGACGGTTTTTGGTATGTCCCACTTTGAGTCGGTTTGTACAAATGATACGGTTTGAGCACTATTTTGTCTTGTGCTTTGTACTCTCATTCCCTTGGCTACCTGCACGTTCGTAAGGCTGGAATGTCGGAACGGGGAGGTATCCTACTGCTTATATGCATGTGTTAGTGGGCATACGACGACGTTGTTGGGAGTCGAACGCTATGCGTTGATCGACCCGGCCGTCAAATGTTGTGTACTTGCGAGGTGGTGTTATTTGCATGTAGCGTACCGCTTGTTATGAGGCTTGTGCTCTTTTCCGCCTCTTTCGTGAATTGATCTACAGAATTTGGGGTACTCGGCGTCTATGATTGACCGAGTCTTGGATGCGAAACGTGTATCGCATGTCGAATCGGAAAATGTGATTCCGAGAATCTGGCCAGGTTTAGATTAGGAGCCGTTTTATTATCGTTCTTACCAGGAGGAAATTAGTCTACATATACGAAATGTGATCGTGTATGCGTTTCAGGGAAATGCTTATCCCGTGGCTGCCTGTTAATCATACTTGCCATGTACACGATGCTAGTGCGTTTCATTTACCGTGAGAGATGTCGTCTTTGTGTCGTCGTTCTTGAATGCGTGATTTCATGACTTATTATTCATGGTCATTGCATGATTGGGCATCGTCTATGTATTGGTATGCTTGAATGGATGATAATATGATGGATTTATTGTGATCATCGCATGACTTGACATGGTTGTTTGTCGAGTCTCAATCTTATCAAACTTATACCGCTAACGGTGAGATGCAAGCCCTAGTGAGCGTATTCGGTTGCCTAAGAGTGTCTTCCCCGAGTCTTTGTATCACATGATGGATTCGGACTTGTACTTCTTATGCTTTTATCATTATATATTGGATTGCCTATCTATCCTTATCGTATCTCACATGTATATCTATATGTATGCATGCTCTATTTTTGTATTTCCTTCTATGTACGTTTAATGTGATATGGCTGGGAGAACCCGGAGTTACTCCCCACTGACTGTGGCGTTCATGTTTTTCATGGATGAACAGGTTGCTTGCATGGATGGCTTTTTGCTAGATATTTTGGGTTCGGGTGTGAGCAAGCGGGCGTTGTCCCTGGATTAAAACACCCCTAGACGTTGTTTAGTTGTTTTGCTAAACACTTGACATTTATTATATTTTGAGAGACTTCTTCTCTTTGTTGTATTTCGTATTTTAGTTTGTAATATTTGACACTCCTCGTATTTTCTCTCTTGCATGTATAAAAGTTTTTAATAACTTCATATTTCCGCTATATATTTCACATGCTTGTTTGTTTTATATTTCCGCATTCGCGAGGGTTGTCACATCTCTCCCTCCTAGTCCAATTATCAAACCCCACTAACCACCTTTCTTAGCTTTCCATTTCGAGCCCAAAGCAGGCCCCAAAACACACGACATAAGCAGCCTCTTCCCCTGCTCCATGCGGCCCAAACCAACTACCAAAACGACCCCCAAATCGATTCAATTCCACTTACCCTTTACCCCTAACCCATATACCCATCTACCTACTCATATTACATACCTTAACCATAAAGTAAACTCCCCGGAAAAACCCTAGAAGCTACCAAAAACGCAGCTTCAAGTCTCCTACCCGAGACTACACCTCAACACATTCAAACCCTAACAAACACTTCAAAACTCACTATATAAACCCACCACCACGTTTATTAAACAGTTTGAGAACTCATACACAATCTACACAGAAGAAACACACGAAAACCTAAAGCAAAACCCTAACAAAACAACCAAAAACCGTAACCTAAAGCAGAGCAGTCTTCGCTCTGTTTTTAGATTATAACCGCCACTTCAGACCTGCTTTTCTCCCAACTTGGATCATCTTTTGCAACGAGTGATCCAATTGTTCATAAATAATTCAAATATACTTTTCAAAACATCTTTCGGATCCATAAAAGGTCAAGTAAAAAAGATTCTATAGGCGTTTGAGAAACGTTGCGCAAGTCTGCCATTTACAAAAAAACGAGTTACATTGCAATATCGTCAACGACAGCCCCTCGGGTATTACTTACCATCGATTAAGACTCAAGACAAGCGGTCAACGTTATATGTAAGTTAAGGGTGCAAAAACACCTCCTTTCCTTTTTTAATTTCGGTCTTTATTTATCATATCCACTGTTTATTATTATTTATCGTAATTGTTTGTTTGTTTGTCCTTAACTCACTGTCTTTGTGTTTAATACATTGAATTGTGTATTATACGCCACGCTACTGTTTTAACCAACCAAATTCATTAGTATATGATATGTCGTCGTTCTAATTAGAGTAGTTGGTCAATATAGGTTATATCGATGTTGTTAACTTTTGTTGCTTTGTTTTGTATCAAATAGATTGAACTTTGAGTATGTTAATCGAGTATCTCTCTGCCTGTGTCGTTTTGAGCTTGTTCCAGAGTCACTTGACCGAGTACAGTGTTACTCGATCGAGTGACCTTGAGACAGAATGTCCTCTGTCTTTGCTTTTAACTTTAAGTCTTTCACATGTCGAGTCTTGTCATGTTTTGATCTAATTCATGTTTTATATATTATGTTTTGCTTACCTCTAACGTGCGTTCGTCTTTCTTATGCTATGATTAAGACACTCTCTCCCTTTCTCCTTTGTTTGTTTACTAGAATAGTTAATGAACTCATATGATTTAAAATAACTTTGACGAAGTTTAAAGTTGCATTAAACGACTAGAATGAAATTCATATGTTAGGTTTAAACCGCATGGTTGCATTCAACATGACTCGTTCCAAATAGCCATTCATTATGCTTAGTAGAGACCATTTTATTACGGGGTGGGGTTGAGTGCTTTTTTAATGAAGGTAAAATTTTCTTCCTAACACGTAACCTCACACGAATCTTTTATCTCTAAATCGGTTTTCTGAATTCCATTAAAATTTAGTGGCAACTCCTTTCAAATGCTAAGGTTTAAAATGTGTTTTATAAAGACTTTTAAAACTTGCATTTTTTACCCGTGAAAGCGATTTCCCGTATCCACAATTTGGCGACTCCGCTGGGGACCGTGAAGCTTAAAATGCAAATGAATGGCTATTAGGTTACTTATCATGTTTATTTTATTTAATCATGCATAAACCCATTTGAGACTTTAGGATTGGGCCATTTTCTCCTTGGGGTTTCGCGCCACAATAGGAAAATGACGTCCACTGTTTCTGATTTAAATATCAAGGTGAGTCGTGGAGTTTGGCCACCTTATACATGCCATTTGTTACAAGCTGTGACGAGTATATTGGTACTCCGACAAAGCAATCCTGTTTAGAGACAGACCTAGACTTAGAAGAGTCTAGCCCATGCATTGCATAATTAACATGCGAATGACTACATGCTATGTGGATCCCGTCTTATTTTTCAAATTTTCAAGTCAAACTATTCAAACCCATTTCTCGATTCAACCCTTTTGAAAAAAGATCCATTTCTAGCTGAAATGCTACCCATTTAGGATTAGAAAAATCCAACTTATTTTCAAATTCGACCCTTTTGAAAAAAGAGCCTTTTTCTAGCTGAAATGCTGCCCAATTAGGATTAGAAGAAAATACGAACCAATTCTTCAAAATCACCTCTTTTGACAAAAGAACCATTTCCAAGCCGAAGTGCTGCCGGATTAGAATTAGATCTTTTCCTCAAACCAAAATCAGCCCATTTTAAGCCGGCATGCTGCATGTTTTAATTTCAAATTCAATCGAATCATGAATCGAACCTAACCCAAACCTAGAATCGAGTTTGAGTCAGTAAGGTCGATTCAATCTAGTCGTGTCTCGTTTGTCCATCCCTATATGTGCCATTCGGATCACCCGAGCCGATCTTTGGGTCCGACTCGTGAATATCGACCATTTGTTCTGAGTCGGTCCACCTAAAACGTCCTTAGTAGATCACATGGATGTTTATCACGAGCCCAAGAGCCATGTTTGGTTAAAGCACGGGTTAGTCACACTAAGTTAAGCTAGTGTCATGTTGTAACCGCGTCTAGGTTTGAAAAACCAGTCATAGTCGTGTTTGACCCAAAATGAGTGGGCCAGATTACTCGCTCTTCGAGTTCGAGTCCAATGTCAACTCTCGAAGAGTCTGTTGTTTATTTTGTGAGTCGAGTCCTATTTGTGCAGGGGATCTTGATTCGGTAACTAATTTTGCTCGGGGTTTTATTGTAGAAAGGCCTCCACAAACCCGTCAGAAAGCAATGGAAGCTGCAGTCGAAAAGCTCACAACGAGTCTCGATCAGGTGCTCGAACGGTTGCCTAGTCTCGAGGCTAAGATGGGTGGTGAATCTCCACCTACTTCTCCACCTGAAACTGGCTTCGAGAAAAAGGTTCAAGTTGGTTAGAGATCACCTCAAGCTGTCTCGTGGTGAAAACATACAGTATGAAAATGCTCGGGGGTATACTCTTGTTCAGGATACGTTGCCCACCAAATTTGTCTTGACCGATATCCCTAAATTCAAAGGCACTGAAGTCCGACTTTAGCATATCCGTTCTAATAAGGAGTACCTTGCGCCGAAAGGGGTACCTGCAGAAATGTTATCTCACATTTTCGCCCTGTCCCTCGCAGAACATCCGTAGGCTTGGTTATATGGGCTACATCTAAAGAATTTCCCGGCTTTCGAGGACATTGCGCTGGAATTATGTAAGAATTTTGCTGATAATGCTGAGATCCAACCCACTATGAGAACTCTCGAAGTGATAACTCAAAAGGAAAGAGAGGGATTTACTGAATTCCTCACTCGATGGCGCGCTGAAAGCGTTAAGCTATCAAAAAGACCCGAAGAGACAGAAATGGTAGATAAGTTCATCAGGAATCTACGACCCGTCTACAAGGATGCTATCACATATCAGAACTTTGGCTCGTTTAAGGAACTTATTCGAGTCGGGAGGAAATTTGAAGATGATGTCCGAATCGCTGAGGCCGAAAAGCCTAAAGGGTATCAAGGTGCGTCGTCCTTCAAAGCAAAGGCACCCTCTTCTAGTAATCACATCCAAGCGATTAGCCTTATAGGAGAAACTCCTAAAGGGCCACAACAAAAAAAGGCTAGGGTGTTCACTTACATCGGGTGTACCTACACCTATGCACACCAAAGGCTCTTGGCACAGGGGAAGTTGGATCCTATCGGTCCTACCCCAGACCCACTTGTCGAACGACAAGGAAAGTGGTACAAGCCGAACGCTTATTGTGCTTATCACCGAGGAAAGGGGTATGACACGGAGGATTGTTTTCGCCTTAACCATGAGATCCAAAATAGGATCGAGAATGGGACAATTCCAATCCCGACGGTTAAACCCAACAACGTGAACACCTCATTCGGTAATCACACAAATGCCATATTTGTCGAAGACAACATGGAAGTATCTCACCTAATCCAACCTATTTTCCGTCTCACTGTATTATACGTCGGGACGGTATACGTGGACTGTTCTAAATATCTCCCACGAGCCAAGAACGAAGTTCAAATCGAGCATTTTGCTATCGAATGCAGACTGTACATTCTCCAAAGTGGGAATGAAATTAATGGGATTTTGGATGACGATGAAGAAGACATCTATCTCGCCGAAGGTGCTATCGTTCCTTTAACTCGGGAGGAAATACTGAGAATGAGAAGAGACTCTCGCGAGCCTAACCATTTGGCTCGCTCGGCGCACCCTCCCCCCAACGAAAGGACAATTCGTCCTTCTATTTTTGGGAATGTTGTAAGTACTACACCACCCTAAGATACCACCATAGTCAAAGCACTTGGTGAGGGATCGACCTCAGAGGCTTCCCTCATCATGCAGCTACAAAAGACTAAGGAGATGTCTATATCTGGGAACTTATGCTGAGTTCATTCGAACACCGAAAAGCCCTACTTCAAGCACAAATGAATATGACGGTGTCACCTAATACCTCTCCGGATGATATGATTTAATTATTTTCCCAAAACCGGCAACAGCTCACTAATGCCGTGACATTTTTTGATGAAGACTTGCCCTCCTTCGGGCCCCAACATTGCATGGCTATTTACATCACGGTAGAATGCCATCACAAACGACTCCTAATGACTCTCGTCAACGACGAGTCTGCGGTCAACGTCCTCCCACTAAGGACGGCCCTCATTCTAGGTCTCGAGAAGAACGATTTCATACCCACCACGCAAACGGTCAGAGCATTCAATGGCACTGTGCGTCGAGTGACTGGACTCGTCACGTTAAGCGTAAGTGTGGGAAAAATTGAAAAATGAATGAATTTCAATGTGATAGATGTCGCTGCATCTTTAAATTTGTTGCTCGCTAAGCCTTGGATTCATGCTATAGGAGGCCGTATCTTCCACCCTACATCGGAAGATCAAGATCCCACTCCAAGGCGAGGTGATAACTATCGACGCTACTCCAATGGTAATGACGGGAAGGGACATAAACTCGGAACATCAAACTGATACGAGCCAAAGGAACTAGATTCGGGCTAGGGTACGAGCCAACTGGCGAAGACCTCTTAGAGAAAATAATCTTGACCGGAGGTCGAGACATCAACATGAAGCCATACTTGCTAACTCTAAATGGCCACTTCATAAAAGCTGGTGAAGACATGTCGTGTTTGGATTTCCCTGAACAAATATTCGACTCAAAGGCCAAAAAATGGGCCCCTGGAATCGATATATTCCAAGAATGTAGCCACGGTAAAGAAGGAACCCCAATCGAAGATGCGAAAGCTATGGGTCTCCTCTTTGGAGAAGAAAAGAAACCAAGGGTGTCAAACGAATATTTGATAACCACGATCATGATAAGCGACCGTTTCAATTCATCTACCTTCATCACGGATGTAGATCCTCAGAGGACTACATCTAGATGGAGGAAAACAATCAAATGGACTGACAACAAGGGACTATTCTTCAAGATGAATACAGGGGAAGGAGAGCTATTCAAGCCAGAGGATGATTCTAGATCTGGGTCTGAGTCTAAGTCTGAGTCCGAATCTGGTTTGAGTTTTAATGCTAGGTGTAGGGCAATAGGTGTTGTAGATACCCCTTCCCCACTCTTTTCTATTCCCATGTCTCCTGCTGGTATTCCGGGGCCTGTCCCGAATACCACTCCTATCCCGCCGCTGACCTCTGATCAGTTGGCCCAAATGTTAGCGCATTTCGCTCAGTTCCAAATTAATATTAAGATTAACCAGTTTGCTTACGACTTGTCTTATTTACTTTGCAATTCAATTTTTGAAAACAATTGTTTTATTAATGACATTGAAAATGAGGTCGAAGACGAACAAATAGAAGAAGAAGATGAGGAGGAGTTTGAACCACCTCCTCCCCCGTTAGTAAAAGGGTTGGAAGAATACCACTAAAGAAGTTCGACCATCAAAGATACCGAAACCATCAATGTGGGAACCACCCTAGAGCTACAAGAGCTTAAGATAGGAACAACCTTAGATCCCGCAGAAAGAAAGGGGTTCATAAAATTGTTGAATGAGTTCAGGGATGTGTTCGCATAGTCCTACAAAGATATGCCGGGTGTTGATCGAGAAATCACAGAGCACAAAATTCCGATCAAACCGGGTTTCAAACCAGTGAAGCAAAAGCTACATAGAATGTGTACCGAATGGTCTTTAAAGGTCCAAGACGAAGTCGATAAACAGATAAAAGTCGGGTTCATTAAAGTGTCAGAATACTCAGAGTGGGTAGCTAACATAGTTCCAGTTACGAAGAAAGACGGTAAAGTCCGTGTTTGCGTGGACTTTCGTGATCTAAACAAAGCCAGTCCGAAGAAGGACTTCCCGTTACCTCACATTGATATCTTGATTGAAAACACCGCGAATCATGCACTACTATCCTTTATGGATGATTATGCCGGTTACAATCAGATAAATATGGTCGAGGAAGATATGCACAAAACTACTATCGTGACACAGTGGGGTACTTATTGCTACACAGTCATGCCATTCTGGTTGATAAACGTTGGAGCTACATACCAAAGTACGGCAATGACGTTGCTACATAACATGATCCACAAAAAAGTGGAAGTATATGTCGACGATATGATCGTGAAATCAAAGGAACGCACTGGCCACCTCAGTACCTTGCAAACAATTTTTGAAAGGTTGCAGAAGTACAAGATGAGATTGAATCCACAGAAGTGCGCATTTGGGGTCACCTCTGTCAAGGTTTTGGGTCACATCGTTAGCTACCGTGGCATCAAAGTCGACCCATCAAAGATTAATGCCATTATGGAAATGCCCCATCCCACAACCGAAAAAGAGATCTGAGGCTTCCTGGGTCGAATACAATACATAAGCCGATTCATCGCAAAATTAACGATGATATTCGAACCAATCTTTAAGAAGCTCAAGGTTGGAGATCATTTAGCTTGGGAGGGAGAATGTCAAGATCCCTTCGATAGGATAAGATTGGTGTTATCGTCTCCCCTAGTCCGTAGTCCTGCAGTAGCCGGATTGCCATTGTCGTTGCATCTAACAGACACAGATACCGCGATGGGGGCAATGTTGGCCCAAACTGTAGACAAAGAGGAAAAGGCAATTTAGTGTTGGAGTAAGTGTCCTCCACAATTGTGCATTGAAATGATAAATCTGATTTTGAAATATACGTGGGATAACTAGTATATTGATGCTCCACGTCAGTTGATTAACGTAAATCAATAATGATCAGCTGACTAGCGTTAGACGTTATTGTCGTATTACGGCGGTGATCAACTGACCCCTTTCGGTCACACCTAAAGGATGAGACCCAAATAGAAAATTAATTATTTGTATGCGATACAGTTTAATTAGCCTTTTACATATATATTTGATATATGTTTGGTTACGAGAGTTATTTATTGGAAATTGAGTTAGGTGTTGGAGTAGGCGTCCTCTACAATAGTGCGCCACATAATAAATCTTATTAAGGAATATAATTGGGATATTTATTGACTATATATATGATTAGTCAGTTGATTAACGTAAATCAATAACGGTTGGCTGACTAGAGTTTGACGTTATTGTCGTATGACGGCGATGATCAACTGATCCCTTTCGGTCACACCTAAAGGATGAAATCCAAATAGTAACTAATTATTTGTATATGATACAGTTAATTAGTACATTACATATATTCGATATGTACGAGAGTTAATTGTTAGAAATTGAGTTAAGAACTCAAATTCGATTAAGTTTATTTTTCAATTATGCGATAATTGACTAATAAATTTATATCTTATTTTAATATGATTAAATAAGATTTAACTTAGTAATTAATCGTTAAATTACTAAATTAGTTGAGGTTTTGAGATAGAGGTAATTAGTTAATTATATTTACAAGAGTTGTAAAATAAATTAACTAAGCATTGTGGCACCCATTATATATTGATATAATGGTAAAATATTACTTAAAATGTTAAGTACATATTATTCATTTATTTGTGTCATATAATTGTTATATGATCAAATTAACACTTAATTATACAAGATAATTAAGCATATGATTATATCAAAAATCAGAATGGATCAAATTAGGCTTCACATGGCCGGTTAGAGTAGTGTTGGTAAGGTGATGATGGTTGGTTTTGTTCATTCTCACAAGTCACATGTGATTATGACATGAATAGTAACCTAAAATCATTTCATTCAATACTACACTCTACCACTTTGCATGTGATTAAAATAAGAAAAATAAGAGCCATTTTTGGCTCACCATGACCGGCCATATTGCCTATAAAAGGGCAATATGGTTGTTCATTTTATTTGTTCAATTCTTGCTTGTTTTTCCTACATCTCTCAAAAACTCATCTTCTCTCTAAAAACACTCAAATACTAATATTTACTGCGTATTACTAGTGTAGTAATATATTCTAATATTAGTAGTATAATATCTATCTTATTATCTAGTTAATAATAAGGGTAGATTATTTGGTGTCATCTTGGTGCATCTTAAAGGAGGTCTTCTAGTTTGGAGATTATCATTATTCATCCATATTAATAGCTCAAGAACAACAAGAAGGAGTTCTTGTTGTGCCCATTTTATTTCCATATCAATGTGAGGAAATTTCTTCTTTTATATAAATGTCTTTATATTTGCATGCATGTTAAATAGATCATTAAATACTAAATTAACAAGTTATTTAGTAACAAATTATAGGAGTCTAATTAAGATCTATGAACTTTCATGTGGTATCAGAGCTAGCTTGTAGCACGCATGTTCATTTTGGACATTTTTATTAAAGTTATAAGATAACTAATAAATCAAAAATTTTGAGTTAAAATACGATTCTGATGAAATGTTTTAGTGCATGTATACCTACCTATCTCAAAATATTTGTGGTCAAATTTCGCGATTATAGGGATTGATTTGCTATTTATTTTGATTTTTGGCTTTTAAACCAAGTTAACATGCATTTTATGAGTTAAAAGTTAACTAAAATTAGTTGCATGTTGATTCTGGCCATGAAATTTTAATATGATCTCACATGCATGTCTTACATATTGTATGTAAAATTGCGTCACTTTTAATTAAGTATTTCATGTTTATTGATTTTTATACGATAAAAGTCGATAATATGAGATTATAATGTTCATAAAAATGAAACGTGCATTTCTGGTCTTGAAAATTTGTGGTACATTTTACATTCTGATGATGATCATCTTGGGGAAATTTAATAATTTATTTCACTGTTTTACTATATTTAATGATTTTTATTTGATAAAACCATTAAATACAAAGCTATTTGTTCATAAAATTAATTTAAATTTTTTTTGAGCAAATGTTTTTTTATTTTTACTGTTCTTGGAAATGTTCCAGAATGTACAAAAAAATTTGGTTTCAAATGTTATGATGTTTATATTTTATTTTGGTTTTATTTCATAATTGTTATGATTTAACCGTAATATTTAGCAAATGAAATCAAATCGATCTAATTAATGACCAGCAAAATTAGTAGGGACTAATTTTGAGTTCTAAAACAGTTTAGTTAATTAGTTTGAATTTAAATGAGATTTAAATATTGATATTGATTTTTAATGGTTAAAAATCAATAAATCCCGTAAAATCGAGCTACAATGAGCATGAATGTGTTTAGGGCGATTTTGGCATGAATTTTTCAGCAATTTATTTTATTTATGGTTGAATGAATGAATTCATTTATTTAATAATTTATGCAAATTTTTTACCTAGTATGGCCTAGTTATTTTTAATCGTTATTACCCGTAATGTAAGGGAATAACAGTTTGGTTGTAATTTTATTGCGATCTCGTATCGCCGGTTTGTATAATTTAATAATTTCATTTTATAGAATAAATGTATAATAGGAATTTGTATATTTGTATATTTGTAATTATTTTTATGAAGACCGACGACTCCCTCAAGACGGTGCCATTTTTGGAAGGTGTTCCAAGTGAAGAGGCAAGGGACCAAAGAGTTGGTTTCCGAATTTGTAATTATCTAGTTAATTTGATTAGCTAGCTGGCCATACTAGGATTTTATCGTTGCTTGGTTCCTTGCTTTATTTCCACTCATGCCAAAATCGTCACACATGCATTTTATTTTCCGTTATTGTCAATTCAACGTTATTCACAATTCACCGAATTAGTTTACTTATAGGGAATTAATAACTAAATTGACAAGATCTCTCACATATTTAAAAATTGAGATTAGCCTTACCAATTAGTAACAACTATGAATCCCGTGTTCATTAGGGCTACCACGCTCGTGGGTCCCTTTTTACCTCGGGTAAGTAGGGTGATACGATCACAAGCTAAAATTGGATTGGACTCAACGAGATAAGCGTTATCTTGGGACTAGGAGATGGATTTAGTTGAAATACGTCAACCAAGAGTTCTAAGGGTAGAATTAGTCAAGTAACGACTTACCATTTCTAGATAAAAAGTAGCATGCGATGACTATTTTTATTTAAAGATGGGTCTTGGAATCATTTATATAATTTAGTGAGAGGTCATTATATAAATGCTAAAACTTGTTAAAATGTTTTTCAAGTAAATTAACAATGAATGTTTATATATTTCTTTTTGTTGTAGTTACCATATTCGCATAATGTCAACATCATCAAACGCTGCAACCTTGGGTAAGGACTCATGGTTGAGATCCGTCATGGACAAGTGTGTCTTAAAGGATGACGGAAGTAACTTCGTTGAATGGGAGTCAACGATCAAGAGCGCCGCGTTATCCGATAACGTGCTTCGCTATTTGGTCGAAGAGCCCCCCACCGAACCCGCGCCAAGATCGTCCGCGGTGGTTCGGGCCGAATATGACCTTTATTTGAAGGTTGCAAATGACGTCAAGAATGTCTTGATTTGGTCAATCTCACCCAAACTCAAACTCCAATTGATATCTCTCAATGCATATGCGATATTCACGAGGATTACGTCGATGTTTTCGCAAGCCCCTCAAATTCTCCAATATGAGGCGGCTACGAAATTCTTTGTCACTAAGCTTCAAAGAGGCCAAAAGGTTGGCCCACACGTGCTCAAAATGGTTGAGCACGCTGACACCTTCGAGCGACTAGGGTGCAAAATTTTGAAGCAATTGGTGGTGGGTAAGATCCTTCATTCACTCACACCTAAGTTCACCCAATTTAGGGTGAACTATAACATGAATGGCATGGACAAGAGTTTCCATGAACTCCATACACTCCTCACCCAAGCGGAGAGGGACATAGAGGCTAGTGGGAGTGAACCCAAGGACGTTATTTCCATGAAAATGAAGAACATGAACCTTGGGGTGAGAAAGGACAAGGGAAAGGGTAAGACTCTTTTCAAAATGGTCGGCAAGGGAAAGGGCAAGGTCTTTTATAAGCCCAAGACCAAAGTCAACAAACACGCGGAGGCGGATTGCTATTATAGTAATGGCAAAGGGCATTGGAAACGCAATTGCCCCAAATACTTGAAAGACAAGAAGGATGGTTGTGTGACAACGTCAGGTAAAATTCTTTCATCACTCTATATGATAGATATTAACTTTGCTAATACATCTTCTTGGGTATTTGATACCGGTTGTGGTTCTCACCTTTGTAATCATGTACAGGGGCTGAAGGACGCGCAAGCACTAGCCAAGGGTGACGTGGACCTACGAATGGGAAATGGAGCTAAGGTAGCCGCAGTTTCCGTGGGCACCTACGTTCTTCTTTTGCCTAATGGTTTAGAGTTGTATTTAAATAATTGCTATTATGTGCCAACTCTTACCAAGAACATTATCTCCATTTCCGTGTTAGACATGGAAGGATTATCATTTTGTATTAAGAACAATCGTTGTACTTTTTCTTTAAATGAAATGGTTTATGACGAGGCCATTTCTAGTGGAGGTATTTATGTTCTAGATATTGCAAAAGAGGTCTATATCATGTAGAAAACAAGAAGCTCAAAACAGGGAACCGAATCAATCTACCTTTGCACTTGTCGTTTAGAGCCACCATAAACGAACGACGCTAAAGAGACGGTTTCATCTAAAGACTCAAACCATCGATTACGAATCTTATGGCGTATGCGAATCTTGTCTCTAGGACAGATGACTCGTGCCCTGTTACGGGAAAAGGGACACGAGCAAGTGAAGTATTAGGACTTATACATACGGATGTATGCGGTCCAATGACTATCCGAGCTAGAGGTGGTTATCACTACTTCATTACTTTTACCGAAGACTTGAGTAGATATGGATATGTCTACTTGATGAGGCATAAAAGTGATGCTTTTGAAAAATTCAAAGAATTTCAAAATGAAGTAGAAAACCAATTAAATAAAAAGATTAAAACCCTACGATCCGATCGTGGTGGTGAATACTTGAACAATGAATTTTATTCACACCTAAAAGATTGTGGTATAGTATCACAATGAACTCCTCCTGGAACACCTCAATTAAATGGTGTGTCCGAAAGGAGAAATCGAACTTTATTAGATATGGTTCGATCTATGATGAGTCTGACAGAGCTTCCTGATTATTTTTGGGGTTTTGCTATCTTATCTGCAATATTTTCACTAAATCGAAGCCCGACTAAAGCGGAAAACAAGACTCCATATGAGATATGGACAGGGAAAGTCCCTTATTTGTCGTTTATGAGAATTTGGGGATGCGAGGCTTTCGTTAAGAATAAGTCTGACGATAAACTCGCACCCAAATCTGACAAATGTCTGTTTATAGGATATCCAAAGGAATCACGTGCTTATTACTTCTACAATAAACACGAGGACAAAGTGTTTGTGTCTCGTGATGCAGTCTTTTTAGAAAATGATTTTATTTCTAAAAGACAGAGTGGGAGAAATTTGAACTTGATGAAGTCCAATAGCCACAAACCGAAAAGGACGACGAGGAAAACGTTCCCTCTTCGTCTG